>KK122195.1:0-30000 GCA_000611955.2 Stegodyphus mimosarum
TATTAAAATAAAAAGAGCGCTAATTTGAAATGGACCGAATTGAGCATTAATTACAAATTGACTCAGATTTTTTTCAAATAAAAGATGCCTCAGAAGCTAAAAAAATCACGTCACATTTGAGAAAGTATTTTAGGTAGAAGCTCTGTAAGTGGAGAAGAAATAATGCATAATTTTAATGTTAATAACAATAAACTTTGCTTAAAAATGTATTCTTTTCGCATACTTAGGACTCTGAATTACTGTACAAATAGAAAATATATACATTTTTATATATAATTACGACGCAATTGCAAAATATTTACATCCAATCGTGTCAAAACTCATTGACCAATCGTGTAACTCATTGCGGCCTCTCCATCTTACTTCCAACCTCCATGACGTCACTGCAAGGGAAAAGAAGAGGGGAAGAGATTTAGTTTACATCGCCACCACTGCAGTGGATTGGCGCTGCAATTTGGCGTCATGTTATAGTATGGAAGTGCCGACGCTTTACTTACATACAGCTTTGCTTCTGCTTCTGCGAAGTTTTTCTTCTTAACAGCACATATTCTTTGATTAGACATAGGCAAGTTTTTCATATCACGTCGTACACAACGTCGAGCATCTTTCGGAAAAAAATCACAATTCTCTTCATCTGACGTAATATATCCGATTCTGAAGATGACGGAAAGAAATTATCTATTTCACTGTCGTGCATATTCGTAAAAAAGCACCTACTACAAACAGTAAACGAAAACGGAAGACACGCAATAAAAATGAAATTTTGTCAATCGGCCCAGTAGAACGGGAGACACAGAACTGTAGTCCCCCTTTTTTTTTTTTTTTTTTTTTTTTTTTTTTTTTATATGTAACATAATAGTAACCGTATTCGGACCTCATATGCCTTTCAGTGGTTTCCAGAAGTGGAAGGTACTAAGGATTTCTCGGCGGCCGGGGAAAAACTATATAAGACCGGGAAAGCATCAATTTCTCAGTTGTTCAGCGTGAGTTTGGAGTATTGACAGATCTCCGTAGGAGCGTCGCCATTTTAGATGCGCTTTGTACTGCGCTGTGTTTAGCCTTCTCAGTACTTTGAAGTGAGACTATCAATTGTACTCTGTGATACAGAAAAGAGCTGTGGGAGTATTTCTGTGGAAAGTTCGAGAACTGTAAAGTGTTTTTTTGTGGTAAAAATAAATTTTATAAAGCTATCATCGGTTTTCTGCTCATTTAATTCATTACGCATGGAACAATACACTCAATAACAAATTATTACCTTCATCGAATGAACTTATTTTATAGAATCATTAGGTTATTTTGAAGTAAGAATACATGAAAAATGAGCAATGCCCTCGCCAGGATTCGAACCTAGACCTCTCGAATACGCGCTGAGCGTGCTACCGTTACACCACGAAGGCATGCTGGAAATATGGAGAAATTTTAGAATTTTTGTACAAAGATTTTCTGTCTGAAAGTCATCCGTTGCTGTGGCAGAACAGTACTTCTAAAACATTTACACTTAATGATTCACCATCAAAGGGAACTTCTTGACGAAGTGATTGAGATTAATAGGTAATGAAAAGGAGATTAATAATAAAAAAATTATTAAAGTCAAATTCTAAATAACATCTGTTACATTTTAATTTTCTTTTCATAAAAAGTTTGAACTTAAAGCCAATGAAAGTTTCACAGCTCACGTTCATAATATCCATTTTTAAAAACCATTCTTCATATAAATTGACACCACCATCCATTTAAAAATTTTCCGCAATCCATTATATAAACACTTGAAAGTTACAAACCTTTTAATGTTTTTATAATGGACATTCTGCCAGTAAGTAAGAAGTTCAGAAAAGTTTTTGTTTAAGAAAATATTTTTCTTCCCACCAGCTCTTGAATGTGAAAAGTTAAAAGGATTTCGAAATATACAATAATGTTACACAAAACTTCATATCTCTCCTTAAATTCTTCGCATACGCCTGGGTTGTATTATAAGAATTTCGAAATATACCGTAATGTTACACAAAATTTCATATCTCTCCTTATATTTTTCGCATACGCCTGGATTGTATTACAAGGATTTCGAAATATACAGTAATGTTACACAAAACTTCATATCTCTCCTTAAATTCTTCGCATACGCCTGGATTGTATTATAAGGATTTCGAAATATACCGTAATGTTACACAAAACTTCATCTCTCCTTATATTTTTCGCATACGCCTGGATTGTATTACAAGGATTTCGAAATATACAGTAATGTTACACAAAACTTCATATCTCTCCTTATATTATTCGCATACGCATGGATTTTATTTTGTTTAATATATAACGAGTGCGGCGTTAACGCTAACTGATAATTGCTTGTGCTCAATCCAAACACTGGGCATAAGAAATTGTGTCTAAAAGACGGCGAATTGGTTAGGAGAGCCTACTGCGGTAACGAAGGGCCCGGGTTCGAATTCCCGAGAAGTAAATGTATAGTGCCTTTGGAGCCTATGGTATTGCCTCCTAGATATACAAAGTCAACGGACAGGTTGCAGAAACGAGTGTGACGTCAAAGCTAGTAGATCCACGTGATGTTCTCGAGGTTTGGATTCTCAAGTGGAAAGGCCATTGCTTTTGCCGCGCAATATAAAGTGGAATACTAGCACGTGCTGTCGAGGATCAGAAATACTCGGTAAGTTCGTATTTATTGTAATGTAATTTTATATTTTGTTCATTGAAATAAACGTTTGTTATTACTAATGTTAAATTAATTCCTAAGAAGACACGTATACATATTATGTTTATCTTTGTATTCTATACACTATACGTATTTCTAAATTAAATTAGTAGATTAGCCATTATGATTAATATTATTTCTGAATTTACTTAATACATTTTGTTTAGGTGCTACATTGAAGTTTCATTTTATGTGTGCAATATCTAATATTACGTATATTCTGTTATTATTTCACTATGGTTTTACGAATATTTAACCTAATCATTTATCTAAAGCTTAATAATTTTTAAAAATGTAATTCAAAGTAAACCTATAATATACAATAAATCTAGTTAAATTACATAATTACATGCATTAGTTAACAAACGTATGTACACTAATATGTAAGTGTATAGTATATACTTAAGTGTAAATGAGAATTGGGAAATTCTGAGTTAATGTAATCAAAGCATTCGGTATTTCAAAAATTAGACTAGTAAAAAAAAATTCTTTATTTTTATTGTGAATTTAATTTGCATATTAACTTATCACTCATAAAAGATGTATATTTTGCGGTTTTTAAATGTATGCTACGTATTTGCATACAATGTATTTAAGTATTAAAGCAGTAGATTCATTTTAACATCCCGTAAATAGTTTTTAGTTTACCAAACAATGTGTGTCTTCAGATTTCATATTTATACACAGTCCAGTCACATTAATGTGACCATCTGTCAAAAGCCAGAATAACCACCTTTCGCAGAGCGGACTGCTGCGAGACGTGCAGGAAGAGAGTCACATAGGTCCCTGAAGGTGTTCTCTGGGATGTTGAGCCATGCCGACTCTAATGCCGTGGCCAGCTGCGCTAGATTACGCGGTTGAGGATCCATGGCGCGAACAACTCGATCGAGATGGTCCCACAGATGCTCGATTGGGTTTAAGTCAGGTGAGTTTGCTGGCCAGGGGAGGACGGTAAACTCATCCTGGTGCTCTTCGAACCACGCACGTACACTGGCAGCTGTATGGCACCTCGCATTGTCCTGCTGGAAGATGCCATCATCCTGAGGAAAAACAATGCGCATGTAGGGGTGAACATGGTCCGCAAGGACAGATGCGTACTTGTATTGATCCATTGTGCCTTCCACAATGATCAGTGAACCTAGAGAATGCCAGGAAAACATTCCCCAGACCATAATGCTCCCGCCTCCAGCTTGGACCGTTCCGGCAATGGTTGCAGGGTGGTTCCTTTCAGAGGTTTCACGCCTTATACGCCAACGTCCATCTGTCCGATGGAGCATAAAACGCGATTCATCCGAAAACGCAACCTGTCGCCACTCAGTGGACGTCCAGCTGCTGTACTGGCGTGCAAATTCTAGCCTTCGCCGTCGATGAACAGCAGTCAGCATAGGTGCACGAACCAGGCGTCTGCTTCGGAGGCCCAGACGCAGCAATGTTCGCTGAATAGTACTTTGGGAGACACTTTTGGTAGCCCCTTGGTTCATTTTGGTGGTCAGTTGCTCAACGGTAGCCCGTCTATCTGCCCGAACGCATCTCCGCAACCGTCGTTCGCCTCTGTCATCTATGGCCCGTGGTGCACCACATTTGCCACGTCGCTGATTTTGGACAGTCCCATTTTGCCATGCACGGTACACTTTTACCACGGCGGCACGCGAACAGTTCACAAACTCAGCCGTTTCGGAAATGCTTCCACCCTTGGCCCGAAAGCCAATGATCATGCCCTTTTGGAAGTCGGATAAATCGCTTCGTTTCTGCATTACGCCAACGATTGAAATGTTTTCCGAAGCCCTCACACACCCTTTATATACGCTCAACTGCACTGTGCTGCCACCTGCCTTCTGTGATTGGTTATTTAACTCTGACATGGAAAGTACGTGGTGGTCACATTAATGTGACTGGACTGTGTATTTTACTGATCAATATTCTAAACATGATTAACCTCCGTATAATAATAGATATCTTTATATAAGCTTAGGCGTTCTTCAGGTACGACTTTCTGAAAGTCTCGTTCCAGAGAAACTCCTAATGAGAAGAAAATTAAAAGAGAAGCAAACTGCATCATGAAAGCTACTGTCGATAGTAAAATATCAGCTGCTGAATATAATAAACTTAGGGTTTTTTCAGATTTTAATGAACTTTTATCATGTTCAGCAAAATAAAAGTTTTCTACATTTTCGAACACTGTGCATAAAGAAAATATCTTGATGTTTTTGAATATGGAATACAGTGATGGATATGTGAAATTGCTTTATTTAGTTCACATTACTACAGATCTTTTATTATCTGTTTCATTCCAAAATAAATTACTGACCCAGATATCGGATCAGTAGTAAGTATAATAAGTTACCTATAAACGTTAGTAATATTAATGAAATTCATGAAATACTTGATCATATTGAAATGTTAAAAATTAAAGACTTAATTAATTCGATTGAAATTATAATCATCCTGATGAAATCTTTAAGCTTCACAAATGAAGTTGATAAAATTTTATTTGAGTTCATAATCGAACAACTTTCTCTTGTAAAATGTAAGCCCCAAAACCGTCAATACTCATCCAATACCTTAATTTTAGCTTCTATGTTTTATTTGTTATCTCCCCGAGCGTATAAATTTGTCCGACAATCTGATAATTTGATTTTGACTTATCCAAGTACTATACACAAAATAAGTTCTAAATGAAATGTAAATCCCCAAAAGGAAGCAGACGATATGTTGTTTTGGGCATATGCTAGGCAAAAGGCTTGCTATCTGAAAGAGCATGAATTACACGTTTCACTAATGATGGATGAAATTCATATCAGACCTTTTCTTGACTAAAAATGTGGAGATATTGTTGGAGTTGGCCAGGAAGTTGATAATTTAGCGTCTAGTGCACATGTATTTATGATACAGAGTATTTTATGTCGCTTTAAAGATGTTGTCCATGTATTACCATCAAAGAAAATAACAGTTGGAAGTTTTATTCACTGTTTTGAAAAAAATAATTGTCGGTCTTGAAGCAACAGGTTTCAAAGTAATTGTTGTTATTAGTGACAATAATTTCATTAATAGAAGATGTATATCTCTATTTAATAATCCATTACCAAATTTTGCATTTCCTCATCCTGTTGATGCAACACGTCCATTGTTTTAGCAGTTGATCCTGTTCATATTATTAAAAGTGTTCGAAACAACTGGTTAAACCAGAAAAACCCTGAACAAGCTATGTATTTTCCAAATTTTGACTTGTCTTCAAATAATGTATGTGCCTCTTCATTTCTTACCTTAAAAAATATGTACGAAGCTGAAAGCGGCAATTTGTTACAATATGGATACACAATATCTCGTAAAGCTCTGTGGCCCACAAATTTAGAACATCAAAGTGTGAAACTTGCTTTACAAATTTTCAACCAGCAAATATCACAGGGCCTAAAAGAATTAGGAGTAAAGCATAATTTGTTAAATTTTCATGAAACATCTGCATATATTAAAATATTTTCTTTGTGGTTTTTAATAATGAATGTTAAAACAACAAACAAGGGGAACACACTATTTTGATGAATTCTGCAAAACCATTAATATGGAATGAAGCGGACAAGAAATTTGTATTTTTAAATAATTTTCTTGATTGGTTGATAAAATGAAAAGATATGAAGAGTGATATGGGTAGGTTGACAAAAGAGACACTTTCTGCTCTTACATTAACAACATGTATGCTAGACCTGTGTAGGTATTGTACAGGTGAACTCAACATGTCCTATTTTTTGCCTGGTAAAATCCAAACAGACGAATTGAAACATCGTTTTAGTTTATATCGCAGGATGGCTCATATGTCACTTCGACAGGTTTTTGAAGTAGAAAACAAACTAAGTGCATGTTCTGTATTAAATTTAACTAGGTTATCTAAAAGTAAAGAGACAATTGTTATGGATGATTTTTAACTCTTTTGATTTGATTAATGATACGCCTCATGAAATTACTGTAAAATATTTTCATAATTTCAAGCATATTGATGTCACAGATGCTGATCTTGAAACTATGGTTGATAAATTGCCTTTAATTGCATATTTGGCTGGATATTGTTGCCACTCGATTATGAACTGGTTAAAATGCGATGAATATGGTGATAATTTAGTTATTGAAAAACCACTAATAATTCCTCCCAATTTCAAACATATTCACAATTGTGATAGAGATGGAATAAAGTACTCGGCTGCTGATGTTATTAATGTAATACTGCATAATTTTATTGTCGTACAGAAGCTGATAAGCCCTAACTATGAAAAGAGTTTCCTCCAAGTATCTAACCAACGTAATTTAACATCTGCTATGACATTAGAAATTCTTATGTGTAAGGAAATTAAAATTATTTCCTGTAAAAACCATTTATCACTTAAAATTACGCAATTGCTTATAGACTCACTAGAAAACCCAGCGGTCATTTTCTAGATATTATAAATTGTAATTAAAATGATTTGTGCACAGGTGTCTGCTAATTCAAACTGAATTATCCAGGGCAGGCGGCGAAGACGCTCCTTTGCTTACTGCTCCACAGGGTTTCCCCCTTGCTTAATTGCTTAGAGCAGCGTGCAACGAAGGAAACCACTGGCGGTACATTTCTTTCTTTGCGCAGTGGCTTCTTTTTGTCGAGAAAGCCGTTTTTGTGCAGCTTTAGCTTCTTTCCTCTCCTCTTCAGTGCTGTATTTTCTGGGAGGCATTCTTAAAAGAAATTACGTTAAGACGTAGTTTTTATGTAAAACAGATGATTGCCAATGCAAACAAATGTTCGCCTTCTCCCTGACACACTCAATTTGCGTTCAGCCTTAAATTGTTTCAAAAACAGATGATTGCTAATGCAAACAAATGTTCACCTTCTCCCTGACAAGCTCAATTTGCGTTCAGTTGTAAACCATTTCAAAAACAGATGATTGCTAATGCAGACAAATGTTCACGTTCCTCCTCACACTCTAATTTGCTGTCAGCTGAAAATTCACTTTAAAATACAATGTCGGAATAAAATCGGGAAAAATTTTAAACTCTTTACGCGAAAAGATATTTGGCATAGGATTTTGAGTAAACGTACCTGATAAGATGTACTACGCACAACTCGTCAGTTGGTTTCGTCTCCTTTAATTTCTCAATGTTTGCAAGTTTCTAGGTAATTCATATGTAAATATAGTTAAATGCATAATAAGCAACAATTGTATGAATTAAAAAAATGATAACTATTGTGATAAAATTAATTTTACTATTTGAATACCGTAACAACTTCACCCCCATTGGCTAATACAGTTACGCAAACAACCAATAAACTATCGGCGACAGACAGACACTTAAGCCGCATATAATAAAGATGTACAAATGCGTTTTTAAACAATTATTGTAAATTCAAGAATGACAATGTTACTAAATATTCGGATAAAAGAAAACTGAAAACAGTTGCAGTGTAAGCATAAATCATAAAAAAAATACGTTAGAAATGTATCAATACAATCTTTTGGCGTGGAAAATAATTTTAGTGTATTTCACTTTTTAATTTTAATTATCTAAACATGCATTAGTAATATATTTGCAATTTTATCATTTTTTTCAATTTAACTTCTTCTTTCTGTATTTAAAGCATTAAAAATTGATGGAACTGTAATTAAATGTGTTATGTAAATAAATAATTTTAAAGACTTCATTTGTTCTACTGTGTTATTTTAAACATTTTATATAGGTAACAGCGATAGTTGTACATTACATATCAGCAATGAATTTAGATTTATACTCATGTTTTTCACATCAAAATATATTTTTCATTCAAAATATAAATTGTATGCTTGGAAATTACTTTTGACTAATCTTTGTGTATGTATATTATTATACATATGTGATATTTTAGAGGCAGGCTTGTACAATAAGAAAACTTAGTAGATATTTTGTGTATATATATATATGTGCGATATTTTAATTGCGGAGTTAGAAATATGGATACATAAACCAGAAACTTCCAGACGTGGCCATTTCAAAACATAATTCTTTTTCCATGCTAATTCACATCAGATCATTTTGGTAGACAAGGTATTTGTTCCGTCCTATCCTTCTTGTAACATTCACCTGGCTAGAGGGCGCTGCGACGCCCCCCAAAAACATCGAGCAGAACCTCTGTAGACCGCGACAAGAGCGGTTGACCTCGTGTTAGGCTCCTACGCCATATTGTGTAACAGCCATCAGCGCTGACAAGAGCGTGCTGCTCTTTCTTTACGGCCCCTGTGCCTTACCATTTATAAATAAACTTTTTATAATCAAATACAGTCCACTATATCTTTTCGACGGATCTCACTCCCTAACATTTGGTCCTTAGCGACCCGGAGATCGGATTAAAATGTCGTTAACATATCTGAAAAGGCAGAAAGCCTCTCTGAAAACGAAAGTCACTAAAGTAGAAACCTTTATCCGCGATATCACCTTGGATGTGCCGCCTTCTACTGTGGAAATAAATAGTAAACTGAACTGCACAAGGAAATCAGCTAAGGACTTAGAAGATCTGCGGAATCAATTCTATCGAGAAGCTAATGACGAAGAGTTAAAAGAAATAGATGAGGATCTTGCTGATATGGACTCAAGAATAGAAGAAAATGAGGTAAGTCTTCTAAACCTCATTTCTTCATTATCGGAATTGTCAAATGTTAAATTAAATGCAGAGAAACCGATTAATGCAGCAAGGTCGAAATCTGCCGAAATCCCATTGCCGCAAATGCCGTTACCGGAATTTTCCGGTCGTTATGAAGATTTTAATGCGTTTAAAATTGCATTTCAAAATCTTATTTCTAATAATCCTCGTTTATCAAACTCTCAAAAGGTTTTTTATTTGCGTGCTTCTTTAAAAGACAAAGCAAAGCAGATAGAAACAACAGATGACACTTACGAATCGTTAATGAAAGCACTGGAGGAAAGATACGAAAACAAAAGAATTTTAGTAGATACTCATATTCAGAATATTATGAGTTATCCAAAGTTAAAATGGGAATCAGCAAAAGAATTGCGCGAATTGTTAGACTGCTTAAAAAAGAACTTGCGCGCGTTGAAACTACTGAGTTATGAGCGAGATAAATTATCGGACATTTTATTAATAAACATACTTCTCCAAAAATTAGACCTTGAGTCACGCAAACAGTTTGAGATGTCAACTATTTCAGCTGAAGTTCCGCAGTTAGATGACTTCATCTCCTTCTTAGAAAAAAGAAGTCAGGTCTTAGAAAGTATCTCTAGAAATATACCGCAAACTAACAAGGTTTTGAATAATTCGCATAATCCCGCAAATTCTCCTTATAATCGTTCTAAAAGTCTGTTAATTAAATCTAATAACGGAAAGGAAGGATGCAAAATATGCCGTTCTATGCACTCGATATATAAATGTGAAACGTTCAAAAACGCTACTACTAACGAAAGATTTGATCTTGTTAGAAAACATAAGCTTTGTTCCAATTGTTTGCAATCCTCTCACAAAGTAATTGACTGCAAATGTAAAACCACCTGCTTCGCTTGTGGGGGTAGGCATCACTCATTACTTCACAATAGTGCCAAAAGAGAACTTCCGCAAGGACATACATCGTTGTCCCCTCAGGCTCAACCATGGACCCAACCGATGACAACGGTCTCTTCCTTTCCCTGGAAAGGGGGGGAGGTGACAGCAGAAACAGAAGAAAAAAGACAGTGTTCCCCCCAGGTTCAGAGTTCTCCCCGCCAAAGCTCTTTGATCGTTTCTACTGAAAACAAAACTGTTTTACTAAGCACAGCTGTGGTTTACATTCGCGATAATGAAAACTGTGCTCGTCCCGTAGTAGCTGTTTTGGATTCTGCTTCCCAAACAAACTTTATTGCGACATCATGCGCTAATGCATTGGGTTTACCAAAACAGAAAACTTTTGCTCCAATCTCTGGATTAAACGAAACAATCATAAACATAAAATCAAAAATAAATGCTAAAATATTAAATAAAGAACAGACATCTGAATGGAATTTGGATTTTCTCATCGTCCCCAAAATCACAGATATCACTCCTTCAAAACCCCTAAAGATTTCGAATAATGTTATTCCAAAAAACATAAAATTGGCGGATCCTCAGTTTTTCAAACCTAAAAAAGTAGACTTATTAATAGGTGCCGAGCTATTTTTTGAATTTTTAAAGACGGGAAAAATAAGATCCGAAGATAACGGATTACTTTTCTACGAAACAGTGTTCGGATACATAGCTTCAGGTGCATTAGAAAATGAAAGTGTCGTATCACCAAAAAAATACTGTTATCTAACAACAAGTCTAGAATCATTAAACGAAACGATGAGACAATTTTGGGAAATGGAAAGCATAGAAGATAATAAACCCCTGCCTAGTGAAGAACTGCAATTCTGCGAAGAACATTACTCAAGAACACATAGCAGAAAATCGGATGGACGTTATGTAGTAAAGATGCCTATAAAAACTGATGATGAAGAAAATATAGCACTTGGAAATTCGAGAGAAATAGCGTCCAAACGCTTAGATCAATTATGGAATCGTTTGGAACGCCAACCAGAAATGAAGAATCTGTATAACGAATTTATGAAAGAATATGAACAGTTAAATCACATGACGGAAATTAACCCTGAAACTGACGCGGCTTATTATTTACCGCACCATGGGGTTTATAAACCGGAAAAGACTAGCACTAAACTTCGGGTGGTTTTTAACGCTAGCTGTAAAACAACAAATGGACGATCTTTAAATGACATTTTATTAAAGGGTGGCACAATCCAAGACGATTTATTTTCAATCATGCTACGCTTTAGAAAGCATGTGTATGCATTTACTGCAGACATTGAAAAGATGTATCGTCAAATTGAGATCGACCCTTCACAATTTGATTTGCAACGGATTTTGTGGAAGACAGGCATAGATGCACCTGTCAAATGTTATGCTCTTAAGACTGTAACGTATGGAACAGCGTGTGCTCCTTATTTGGCAACTAGGACGTTACATCAGCTAGCATACGATGAGGCTGAAAGCTTTCCCTTTGCGTCTTCTGTTACGTTAACAGACTTCTACATGGATGACATCCTCTCTGGGGGATCAGACCTAGATCAAGTAACAAAACTGTGTTCCGAGTTGACAAAGATGTTGCAACGAGGACAGATGAATTTACACAAGTGGTGCTTTAATAATTCAGAACTCTACGCTTATCATTGCACGAAGCAGAATTATGCTTTTCCCTTCCAGGAGGATAAACGAACTGTCAAGGCGCTTGGTATAGAATGGAATACAGCAAATGATTCCTTTTCCTACAGAGTCACCATCAGCTCCCGCCTCACTTATACAAAAAGGGAAGTATTATCAGATATCGCCCGTATATACGATCCTTTGGGCTTAATTGGCCCAGTGATCACAAGAGCAAAAACTTTCATGCAATCATTATGGCTTATTAACATTGATTGGCATGAGCATCTTCCTGAATCTGTAGCTAAGAAATGGACACAGTTTGTTTCTACACTAGCAGAAATCGAGAAGCTTCGCATTCCTAGACGTGTTGTGAACCCGAATGCTACAGTTGTACTCCATGGGTTTGCTGACGCTTCTGAAACAGCATTTGGAGCGGTTCTGTACCTTCAATCAGTGTCTAATGAACAGTGCTGTAGTCAACTGTTGTGTAGTAAATCGAGAGTGTCCCCGTTAAAGACAATCACCATCCCGAGACTCGAACTGTGTGCGTGTCTCCTTCTAGCACAACTGGTGAAGAAGGCTCTCTCAGCCCTGAAATTAGATATCAGGGAAGTATTCCTATGGTCAGACTCAACGATTGCATTAGCCTGGATTGCCACACCTCCTCATTCTCTCAAAACGTTTGTAGGTAATAGAGTAACTAAGATACAAGATCTCACGGAAAATTTTATATGGAGACATGTTTTATCAAAGGACAATCCAGCTGATTTAATTTCTCGGGGTCTAAATCCAGAAGAAATAGCATCAAACGACATGTGGTGGCACGGGCCATCATTTCTACTTAAGAAAGTGTGTGCGCCTGTAACTAAGACATTTGTGAGCCCTGCAGATAACCAGTATCAAACTGAACTGAAAACTCCTGTGACTAGGACTTTAGCTTTGTCAACAAATAATTATTTGATAGATGAACTTATGAATAGGACTAATAATTATATGAAACTCATTAGAATTTTAAGTTTTATTTTTAGATTTACTTATAATGCCAAAAATTCCAAACATAAACACCAGGGTCCCCTAGATTCAGAAGAATATGACGAAGCTCGAGACACCCTCAGCCGATGCTCGCAGGTACAGTATTTTTCTGAAGAACTCTCGGCTTTAAAAAAGGGCCTACCAGTCTCCAACAAAAGTAAGTTAAAATCACTTAATCCCTTTTTGGATCAGAAAGGTTTAATACGTGTAGGAGGCCGTTTAAGTAACTCCAACTTAAGTTACAATCAAAAATATCCCATCATTCTCCCAGCGGATAGTAGGCTGACTAAACTCATAATGGAATATTTCCACAAAAGAGATTTACATGTAGGACCACAGGCTCTTTTACATAGTGTTCGCCAACAGTTTTGGCCTATCAATGGCCGCAACTTAGCCCGAAAGGTTGTTCATACTTGCTTATCTTGTTTTAAAATGCGTCCAACTGCAGTGAATCAACTAATGGGTAATCTTCCTTCTGAAAGAGTATTACCAAGCCCACCATTTACCAATACTGGCATTGACCTTTGCGGTCCTTTTCAAATCAAATACAAGGGACAGCGAAAGGGCATTTTACAAAAGATTTATAT
The DNA here is from genome assembly GCA_000611955.2 of Stegodyphus mimosarum. NCBI lineage: Eukaryota > Metazoa > Arthropoda > Arachnida > Araneae > Eresidae > Stegodyphus > Stegodyphus mimosarum. The sequence goes on from KK122195.1 coordinate 13,481, forward strand.
TGGTATTTTTATCTGCTTAGCAACTAAAGCTGTTCATTTTGAATTTTTGACGGACCTTACTTCTGAGACTTTGATTGCTGCCTTGAAGAGATTTTTTGCCCGTCGGGGTAAGTGTTCAACCATTTTCTCAGATAATGCAACAAATTTTGTAGGTGCGCGTTCGGAATTACAACGGCTGGAAAGGTTGGTAAAACATTCCGAATTTGGGGTAACTGCCTATTTAGCTTCAGAAGGGATTATTTGGAAGTTTCTTCCACCTAGAGCCCCCAATTTTGGAGGACTGTGGGAGGCAGGTGTTAAATCGTTTAAACACCATCTGAAACGAACTGTCGGTAATGCTAAGCTTACACTAGAAGAGTTTCTGACTATTTCTACTCAAATTGAGGGAATTCTGAATTCGCGTCCTTTAACTCCCTTATCATCGGATATTACCGATTATGAAGTCCTCACTCCTGGGCATTTCTTGATTGGACGCCCATTAAATGCCATTGCAGAACCTGAACTATTAAACCTAACAGAAAACAGGTTGTCTCGTTGGCAAAAAACTACTAAAATGGTTCAGTCGATTTGGAAGAAGTGGCATAGAGATTACCTTAATCATTTACAGCAACGCAATAAATGGCAATTTGCCAAGAACAATGTAAAACCTGGTGCCCTTGCTTTACTCAAGGAAGATAATCTGCCTCCTTGTAAATGGGCTACATGCCGTATACAAGAAGTTATAACGGGACCTGATGGAAAGGTCAGAGTAGTTTTGGTTAGAACTCCTACTGGTACATTCAAAAGATGTATATCAAAACTATGTCTTCTACCTATTGAATAATAATATTTATGTTTACTTGATGAACCTAATTACTGTAGAATTATATCATATTAGATATTATCAATTTCGTAATTGTGTGAATGTATGCTATTTTATTCTATTATATCCCAGAATGCATGTCGTAATGGATATTCTCATTTAATATTATGTTATACTTATGCAATTATGTTGTATTGAAATATAAATATTTCAATGCGGGGCGGGATGTTCCGTCCTATCCTTCTTGTAACATTCACCTGGCTAGAGGGCGCTGCGACGCCCCCCAAAAACATCGAGCAGAACCTCTGTAGACCGCGACAAGAGCGGTTCACCCCTTGTTTGGCTCCTACGCCATATTGTGTAACAGCCATCAGCGCTGACAAGAGCGTGCTGCTCTTTCTTTACGGCCCCTGTGCCTTACCATTTATAAATAAACTTTTTATAATCAAATACAGTCCACTATATCTTTTCGACGGATCTCACTCCCTGACAGTATTTATCCAATCATATTTAAATACAATAATTTTTATGTACACGGCTTTTAAAAGTATGGCATAAGCATCTTAGAGAGAAAAGTACAGCACGCGGAGATGTTTGCATGGCAGAAGTTAGAAGAAAGAAGCAACGTAACTGTTCGTAAAGTAATATTTATAGGACATAGGTGCATTAGTACAGCTAAACTGTGGTTGGTTAATTTTAGGTTTTAGTTCTCATTTCAAGATGTGTTGTGTAATTGGGAAAGATCTCGAATTTGCGAGAACATAAAATTTAGAATAGTCAATTTTAAGTTCGTCAATTATTGCTTAACATAGCCATCACATCTTATTGCATCTTCCATATGGCTTGTTATGTGCTTGCAGATGCATCTAAAGAAGCTGTCGGTGAAGTTTTCAAGTTAAGGTATTAGGAACAAAATTATGCAACAACTGAATTAGAATATTTAACCATTATTGATGCTGTAGATAAATTTTATTATTTACATGGTAATCATTTTACTGTACATACTGATCATGTTGCTTTAGTCTGGCTTAAGTACATTAAATATCCTACAGGTAAGTTATTTAGACGGTTTTTAAAATAATTCTATGTATGATTTTGATATAAAATATAAAAAAAGTTTCTACTAATATTGAAGCTGATATGTTAACTAGAAATTCTATTTGTCAACATTTGAGTTTGCAAGTTAATTTGTTATCAATAGAAGAAATTAAATAGCATCAAAATTTAGATAATGTATGTAATATTAAGTATAAGAAAATTAATGATGTGCTAACTATTAAAAAGCAGGGATTATACACAAGCGTAATATCAACTCTTCGTACTAAATTACTTGAAAAAGCTCATATTAATTTTGGTCATTGGTGTGTCCTCAATGCTAAATTTATTATCTCCTCAATATTATTCTTTAGGATGTTAGAAATTATTGTAAACACTGCGAAGTATGTCAGTTTAATAAGAAAAGTAAAGCGTTTTGGTTTAATATAAACTCTACTATCTATTAGTGAAGCTTTTGAATTACTGGATATTGATACTGTTGGTGGTTTAAACTATTAGAATTCTATTAAAAAGTATATTAACATAACTATTGATCTTGCTACTCATTATATATGGACTTTTGCTTCTAAAAGTGTAACTACAGATATTTACATAAATTGTTCCACACAAATTTTTCAAATTTAAGTACCATGGAAAATTTTAAGTGATAGAAATGTTGCTTCTTCAAAATTTAAGCACTTTTTAAGAAATCAAAAGGTAAAACGATTATTAAATACTATTAACAGGCCTCAAACGAGCTGTAAAGTTGAATGAGTTAATCAAACACTTATAATTAGACTAAAATGTAAATTAAATTCTTATCAGGGTGATATTGTACGGCCAAATTGTTACCTCAGGTTACTGAAGAATATAATAATACAACTCATTCTGCAACAAAATTCTCGCCATCTTATTCAAGGTATGAAAAATTAGCTTATGACCCCCTACTTGAAAATCAAGAAGTCTATCTGCCAGTTATTTCTTAACATAGCCATCATTTTTTATTATACCTTACATACATATATTATAATTTTCACACAGTTGAGAGAATACTTAAGACTAATAAATATTGTTACGGATTTCATATTTATTTGGTTATTTATTTAGAACTGTACTTAAAATTGCTTTATTTTCCCGTGCAACGCAGACGATTTTTGAATAGAAAGCTACGTCGGAAAAATAAAAATAAAAGAACGCGTGCATTTAATATTTAATCAATAAATATCTCGTAATTCCTGTTGCCATCGAGAAAAATCTAGAAAACTCGAGATTGTTCTAGTGATAATTAAAAAGTTTATAAAAGCCGAATTGAAGCACCTCATCTCAGTTATAGTTGTTGCTGTTTAAGGCGAACTGTTGTTTGTTTACCTAATGCTGTAGCGATTTCGCTGTGAGATAGAATTAGTTTATATGTTTTGAAGTGAATTCTGTTTAACGTTTGAGATATTGCGATAGCGTGCGAATATCTGTGAAGAAATATTTCAGCATCTTGATCTTGTGGAAAGAATAAATTTTGTTAAATTTTTAACGTCTTGTGCATTCAATCCATAACGAACCCGTACACGCGCAGCAATATAAATTTTCCTTGATCAAATTTTAAATTATGATTTTCAAGGAATATAATTTTAAAAAAACATCTGATATTGTATCTACAGATGAGACAAAAATAACATACCATAGAAATGTTTTAGATATCGAGAAGTTTTGGTTTTCAGAATTTTCTTGAAACTGATTTTTAATTGAATAATTTGAAATTTCAGCTTCTAACTAGCAATTTCGTGAAACCAAATTCGATATTTAAGATAATCGAGTTTTGCTGGACTAAGTATCAAATCTTATTACATTAGATATCCAATTTTAAGTATAATTATAATAATTTTGTTAAAAGCTACTCATTTTAATTTTAAAGTTAAAAATGTTTATTTGACCTTAAATTAGTAATTATTCTAAAGTTTTAATGACTTTCATTGCTTCTGAAAAGCTATGCGAGTTTAAAAACCATGATATTTCTCTTTACTTATTTTGTTATATCCAGCGGGGGAAAAAAAAAAAAAAAGAAGTCAGTGTTTAATTTTCTATAGAAGCTTTCTCTGATACATGTTAAAGAATGTGATCGGTATTATTAAAAGTGTGATAGTAGTAGTAAATGTGTTTCCTATTTAAGGATCTAGTTTGAAAGCAATAAGAATTAAAATTCCATTTTAAAAAAATTCATAATTAAAACAATTAAAAATAATTAGCAAAATAATTTTTATTGAGGTGATAAAAATATTCCGAAATACTTTCTTATAATATTTGTCACAATTTATGAAATATTACCAGCTGTAAATTTGCAAGTACCATCATAAAAGTATTCTTAATCATCAAAGAAATATAGTTTGAGTAAATTCAGTGTAATCGATTAAAAACCGTTTTCAAAGACATTCCGCTAATAACAATTATTTCGGAAATATAGTTTCTGGATTATTCTGAGAGTTCATTATTTTACGCAAACTCAAATGATCGATATCGGAAGTTCCGCCGCTTCGTTTTCTACGGCCTAGTGCTCGTGACGTCATAGACCAGTCCAATGGCTTTTATGTATTTAGGAGGCACTGCTTAGGGACACTCCCCGAGAATCCTCTCGTGCGGATTGGTGGCAGGGAAGAGGGGTGCGTGACCCTCAGACCCCCCCGGTCGCTTTCTGTGAAAACTGAGGTGAAAATAGAAGTCATAACATCCTTAACGCTCTGGCAACCATTCTTCCATGAAATTCATGGACAAGACAACAACAGATGGCGAATTATATTTTCTGTTACAGCTTAAGATAAGACTCAGTAAAAACTAACACAAATCCTTATTACTCATGACTTTCGTACTTGTTGTTTCATACGTTGTGTACGAGTTGTATCATACAACTTGTGTACGTATAATGCAACTAAAATAGGAACAAATCCAACTATACGACTTCTCGTCGGCTGCCAGCAAAGCTACTTCCTGGTGTGCTACCATTAAGAAGTGAATACAACAACAAAGACCTTACTCAGATCTATAACACATTTCCAGTCGGAACGGAAGTTCGCGTAGATAAGTTTTATAGCAATTTCACCATTTTTGGTCGAACATCAAACTTTTTATTTTTCAAACTTACAAAAACTATGGCATTCCCAATGTGAGGATATTGAAGCACGAGAACTTTCACATTTTCCGCTGGATATTTATTTGGTGCACAGCAACGCAAAGAGGTCCACCAGCGGACGAGAGGTAAAGTCGCGGAACACTGTTACTTAAGTCCGAGGTTCGAATTCCGCGAACGGGATGGCTGCATGGGCGTTTTCGTGGTTTTTACAACGTGCATACCAGCCAGTTTCCTTTACAAAGTCCTCCACGAACACATCCATCCCTTAGGTAGATGGCCCTCGAGGCTTTGCCATAGTCAAATAAACTAAACCAAGCAACGCAAATACATTACAATAGTTAACTTTCTAACACTTACCGAACACCGCCAAACCTTCGCCCCACTAACGGCTGAGAGGTTAAAGCTGTTGAATACTAGTAGTTAAATACATTTGAATACTAGGACCACTTGAGGACCTCAGATCACAGATTGATAACAAAATTTGGTACACTCTTATCAGTGTCTATTCATTTATCTTTGTTTCCATGTTTGCAACGAACGATTCAATTTCTGTACGTGAGAAATTTTCAAATTTTAAATTTTGCTTTAATTAAAAACTTTGAAATATTAATTTCCTTTCCATCTTCTTCCTATTGTTATTTTCACGTGAAATATTAAGAGATTCGGATTTGAGATAATTTAGTGTTTGTTCCCTTGTCAAATAAACAGCGAAAAGGTAGCAGCAACCAAACAAGTTCTACGCAATTCTTTAGTTATTACCTAATTCAACAAGAACACCCTTGCAATAAACTAATGAGGCGCAGAGCAAGTAATTATACGCTAGAAAGAGGAAATATTACACTAATTTCTCACCTCCCGCTGGCAATAAGCTGCCTGACACAGCTGCGTTTCTGGCGCATTTTTTTCTTTCAAACATAATTACAAATTCATTTATAATTACAAGTTATTTTTCAATAATCTTCAATAGCAGCTACTTGAAATTTCCAAAACTGAAATTTTATAAGGGGGGACGGGAAGCAAAAGTTGAATAATTAACTAAATAATGAAAAATACAGTATAAGAGCCCTAACGAAAGATAACATCTGGTAATTAATTTGTAGATTCTTTAATTTGGCAATTAATTTGCAGATTTTGTAGGTTACATCGATGATGAAAAGTGAAAAATGTTTACTGCTCTCGCCGGTATTCGAACTCTGGATCTGCCGAATACGCGTCCAGCGTGCTTCCAGTTACACAACAAAGGCATGCGAAAAGAGGTCCACCAGCGGACGAGCTAGCGAAAAGCACGGAGAAAATACCTTATATACCACCACCCCTTTTTAATATGAGACTGGAAGTGAGGGGATCCAATCGCCTGAGCCTGGTGATGACAAATTATCATCCACCACCTTTTTAGTTCGGGCGCCATTGTTCAGTCATTAAGTTACATCGATGCTAGAATATGAAAAGTTTGCAATGTTTCCGCCGGGATTCGAACTTCGGAAGTCCTGAATACGCATCTAGCGTGCTTCCAGTTACACCGGGAAATGCATTCGGAAAAGAGGGATAAAGTACTTTATAAATTAACAACAAAACACCACTGAACTATAAAAAAAAGGTAACAGCGATAAGCAAAAAACAAAAATAAATTTTCGAAAGAGGATTTCTGAAACTAGGTTACTTGAACAAAATTACTTATGTATTGTTTAATTTCACGTTATTTATCTGTAACTTTTTGTTTGTTTTTGCGCCGGGGAAGGAGAAGATTCCCGCATTTAAACAGTAAGTCTAGTAAATCTCCAATTATGAAACATTCCTTGTTTAATCATTTAAACGGTAACTGTACTGAAATTGTCAAATTTGAATGCCTTTCTTATAATTACTGATGTTATCTGATTTCACCTAATGATTTAAACGAAAATAAAATTTAAAAAAAAAAACTTTAAAAGGAAATTTTGAACATCTTTCTTACTTTTATTTTAGACGATGAGTTTTTATTTTAATTTAGATTTACATCATAGTTCGGTTTCAACTTTTGACTTTGTATAGTCGTTTACTTCCTCTATGGTTTTTGCTTAATCTTAGAAATATGGGAGATCAGATTTTGAACCTTCGTTCCATCTGAGTTTTTACGATTCCCCTTTTTTAGACGGTTGCTTCCAGACATGAAATTGTTGAACTACGAACTTTAATCTTTCGACCTCTTCATCCGCCTTGCTAAGATGCATCTTTACCGCATTTTCTGCAATTGGATGAATTTCTCCAATCCGATTCCAACTACTTAAATCGATTTATTTGTCCCCAGTTTTTCCTCCCATATTAGAAAAATTTTGCATAGCACGAAATAAAAATAATCTTTCACACATACGAACCGCTCATTCGAACAGCTCTTTTTTTAGTTTTTATATATCGACCTTGCATGAAAGTATTCATGAATTTTAATAACGTCATGCAAATAACTGTAAATCTTTCTTACACTTTTCGTAGCGTAGTTTCTTCTCTTTTCGCATTCGTTTACATTGTTTTTATGTCATTGTGTAGTATGCTTTACTGATTTTTAATTTACCAAATTCTTTTCGCATTAGTTTTCATTGTTTTTATGTTATTATATATTTAGATTTACTGTTTTTTAGCGTTTAAGTTCCTTTTGAAGATCACTTTTCCCTTGATAAGTTCTGTTTGAAGCGTTGAACTCAGGAGATCATTATTTAATTCAAAATACAGGGTGTTTTTAAAGTCCCGGACCCATTTTGATGTTTAATAACTCATAAAATAATAAAGATAGATTAAAATTAATAACATAAATGGTTCGATAGACACAAAAAGTTTCATGACTCTTCTCAATGAACTTCCACGTGTGCCCCCTTCGGAGAATATCAAGTCGATATTCAATTTCACGCCAGGTACCGGCAAGCATGTCGGCATCCACAGAGGCTACTGCGGTTGTAATTTTGGCTTTTAGGTCATCAGTGTTCGACACTCTCCTCCTGTAAACGTTGTCCCTTACAAATCCCCAAAGGAAAAAGTCAAAGAGGATCTTTCCTTTGGGGATTACAATCCCCAAAGGAAAAGAGAGAAAAATGCAATTATCTGAAATTAACCACACGTGCAGACGATATTTACAAAAGTAGAGATATTTAAACCTGAAAAGGAAAACATATAAGTTATTCCATCAATAAATGCCATAAGTTTGTTTATATCTTCATTATTTTATGAGTTATTAAACATCAAAATGGGTCCGGGACTTTATAAACACCCTGTATTTTACTCAGTTGATGTTTGTTTACTTTCAAAATGTTTTACTTTGTTTCATTCAAGACTTACTTTAGTCAAATGTTTACTGTTCCTACCTCAGGGCGAAACTCTTTTCGAGATTCTAAATGATTAGGACCTTTACTGGTAATTTGCAGCAAACAAGCCATCTAAACTACCTCCTCTCCTTTAAAATATCTCTTTAAAGATTTTCGAACCTGCGGCTTTAGCGCATTTCCGACTTGGTTTTTTTTAACTTTGTTCCCATTGTCCTTGCAATTTTTTTTTTCTTTTTGAATACGTATACATATGTATGTATCTCGCATAACCTCACAACCGATTACAGGTAAAGCGTTCAAATTTTGTACACGGGACTGCTACAACATCTATTATGTACCAAAAGTATATATATCCATGCCTTCACCGGCATTTATTTTTGCAATCATTGATCGTAGTCATACACTTCCCATTACAGAAGTGTTTTAAATGACGAAAATATTCATGTTTCGCAAATGTCAAACTAAAAAAATATATAAATACATATAAATCTGAAAGATTTCAGATTTTACATTATGCCCAAGGGGCTTTTTTTAATATTTTGTGTGTTACCTTTACTTATTAAATATCATGTTCTTCGCACTTAAACCATAAAATTCAATTCAACAGCAATGTCGCAAAATAATTTTTAAATGAGTATGTAGAGACATTAGGTATTTTTTGAAAGCAGAAGACATGAAAAATGGGCAATGCCCTCGTCGGGACTGGAATCATGGGCCTCTCGAATACGCGCCGAGCGTGCTGACCACTACACCACGAAGGCATGCGAAGAAGAAGAAGGCGGAAAAAATACCTTATAAGCATATCTTTAGAGTTTCCGATACATAGTCTCCCGCACTGGAGATAATCCCCCCCGTACGGTGTTGCTCTTGCTCGCTTTGGAATCGTTGAGTTTCTTAACAAATAATTCGTTAAAGTTTTACTAGATAATTAACACAAATTCCAAATTCGGGCTTCCAGATGTCCATATTCGGGTGGAGAAGTACGTAGTACGTTATTCAGAATCGGATGGCTCTAGGGACCGTCGTTTTATCACAACGCGAGAAACATACATAATTTATTAATTATTTAATTTCTTTAAATATAATACAGGGCGATAATATTTCGTGGCAACAATTTGAAAACAAAATCAACGTTCATAGTGGATCGACGCAAAATGCCAAAACAAAATTAATAGCCATTCTGGGCAAATTACCCTTTTGGACTAAAAATTGGGACATATAACGAAATCTAACTTTTAATGCGGTCTCCTGGTTCCTATACTTATAGTTAGATAATTTTTATACTTGTTATGAAAAAATAAACACGTGACAGACAAAGTGTGTTAGTTTCCTGCTAGCTCTGATAACTGTAATTATTGGGCTTCGCGTTCTATCGCTGCTGAGACCGATTTTGACAGTCCAGTAGAGTGATGAACCAGCTTCTAGTTAGATTTAATTCTCTAGTCTTTGACTTCTATTCACGTTTGATTTAAATTTGACTATTCTATTTTAGTTTCATCAGGACAAGTCGCAACTTACTGTGCAGCACAACTGCGCATTTATGTTCAAATTTCTGTTTATATAAAAAGGTAATTTTAACCTTCTCACGACTTTGTCGTTTCTTTCATACACTGCGACAATTCGCTTCACGGCTGTTAGGATTTGTGAGCTAATTGATACTTACCAGATCAAGTGAAACCCTACAAACTTTCGGTTCGCTAGTATTTTAAACCCTTTCAAAGCCGCACAGGCAAACAAATTTTCACCCCTACACGGGGATTCAAACCTAGCCCTAAAGATACGGAAATTAGCAGCGCTAACCACTGCACCGATCAGGAAGGCATTTACGCACATTTAAATTATCTAAATATTTTTAAGATTTTAAAAGTGAAGTATGTCGACCCGAACGAATCAAACCATCTTTTCTTCCTTCGTTACAAATACTAACTTGCGTTCATCTATGACTAATACATTTAATAAAACTACAACAAAAGGTTAATGTACGAATAATGCTGAAAAGAACATAAAACAGTCTGACGCATAATAAATAGCCCGTCGGCACCTTGAATCACGCATACATTTTGCCATAGCAGGGGTGTGGTTCGATATAGTTTCCCGATCTCTACATTGACCGATTAAACTGTCTGCTGATTAAGTAGACCAAGATGGCGTCTGGTCTATCCCGAAAAGCAAGCAGAAAGAAAAGAAAAAAAGAAACGCTTTTACTCGCACTCTTACTGAGCTAAAATGAGTAATTTTAAGACTCATACAATGTATATGAACTACAGTATTTACAATTCAAAACTTCGCTTTGTTTTGCTTTATTTTAAACTGCATAACTCATTTCCCAAAATCTGATGTGGACACCGGTGACCAGATAAAAGCCCACTGGGCGAAAGAGCACACAAGAAAAACCCACCAAAACAAAAACTGATAATTGCCCACGCGACAAATACCCACACCAACGAAAGCGCACACTGATAAAAGCCCACGCGGATAAAATGCCCAAACGCACAAAAACCAATACCGATGTATATGCTACACTGAAATTAATATTTTTTCCCCTTTTTTTTTAATTATACAAAGCAGATTCATGAAAAAAGGGTAAAACAAAATAAATAAATAAATAAAAAATAAATAAAAAAAAATCTGAAATGTTTCAGATTTTAAATTACGTCCAAAGGGACGTTTATTTAACATTCTGTGTGTTACCTTTATTTGTTAAATACCATGTTCTTCGCACTTAAACCATAAAATTCAGTTCAACAGCAATATCGCAAAATCATTTTAAATTGAGGATATCTTTAGAATTTCTGATACACAGTCTCGTATGATGGAAATAAATTTTTTCCCCCTGTACAGTGTTGCCACTGCTCGCTTTGAAATCATTGAGTTTGTTAGTCAAAAATTCTCTAATGCCTGACAAAATATGAAATAGATAATAAAACAAATTCCAAATTTGGGCTTCTAGATGCCTATATTCGAATGGAGGACTACATTATTCAAAATTTAATGGCTCTAGGTGCCATTGTTTTCTCACAGTGAAATAATAACATGCATACATTTATGCAGATTTTTCATTTTTTAAACTTTAATGCAGGGCGATAACACTTAGTGGCAACAATTTGAAAAGTGAATCGGGCATTCAGAGTGAATCAACGCAAAATCGCAAAACGAAAGTAATAGTCCTTCGGGACTAAATCCCTTTGGAAAAATCTGAAGGCCCTATAAGCCCAATGGGGCTTTTTTTGACGTTTTGTGTGTTACTTTATTTATTAAATATCATGCTCTTCGCACTTAAACATAAAATTCAGTTCAACAGCAATATCAAAAATACTTTAAAAAGAGCATATCTCTGGAATTTTCGATACACAGTCTTGCGCGCTGGATATTCCCCCCCCCCGTACAGTGCTGCCATTGCTCTCTTTAAAATCGTTTGAGTTTCTTAATCAAAAATTCGGTACAGTTTCACAAAATATGAAATAGATATATTCTGGTTACCACACGCCCATATTCTGGTGGAGGATTACGTTATTCAAAATTTGTTGTTTTATCACAATGCGAGGAACTTACATACAATTATGCAAATTCTTCATTATTTAATTTCTTCAAATATAATACAGGGATATTAATACTTGGTGGCAACAATTTGAAAAATGATACGCCGATTTTCGTGATTCAACGCAAAATGCCAAAACGAAATTAATTGCTTTTAATAACCTTTAATAATTTAATTAATAACCTTTGGGCTAATAACAAATAACTGAACAATAAATTAAAGTAAAGGAACATTTTACTTTGAGTTCCGGCTTAATTAAAAACCTCCATGTATACTGACAAGAGAGTAAATCAAAAAAAAATTAATAAAATTAAAAACATATATTTATGTGAAACTTTGTTATCGTATTTACACGACAAAGGGAAGTCTCCCTCGTATAAGTCCGACAAAGGGAGGTGAAAGGGTATGTTGGCAACACAACGTCTTTTAATTTTAAAAAAATTATAAGGAATATAAAATGCATGTAAATTTTCATCATGTACAGAGATAATAATTTACAAATAATTTAACAGTTTAGAAAATTTTGTTTATAATGAATTTAATATAGAGAATTAAAGCCGAACATTTATTTAAACGAAAGAAGTAAAATTATTCTATTATGATTAGGAAAGAAATTGTGCGCACTATGAGAAATACTGTTTTAATAGCGAATTAAAAGCAATTCTTCAAATAATTAAATTAAATTTTGACTACTTCGTTTTACATAAATTAAATTCACTTCAAATTTCTTATTTAATTATAATAGTTATTATTTTAAAATTTTTAAGGAAGTCCTAACTATTTTGGATTTCCTGAAAATGTGCCCTCTTTTTAAGTGGACAAGGCAAAAAAAAAAAAAAAAAAAACTGAAATTTGTAAAAACAAAAAAACCTAAAATAGCGAAAACAGTTATTTAAAAAAACCAATTTTTACAGTTAAAATTTGAATTTCTACAGAAAAACGAGCAATTCGGCCTGCCGACAGAAAGACAAAATTGAAAATTAACTTTTGGTCCCACTGTCAAAGAGATACTGAAATTAGTGCACAAACTGACTTAATTCACTAATCTACTAAGAGTTTGAAATGTAAAAAAACTAGTGGCCTCGTTAGGCCTAGCGTCACTTAAACTTTTAAATTGTTGATAATTCTACAGCTATTGCATGCTGATTAACTAAAGGCATAAAAAAACTTTACCTGGAACATGAGGACAATATAATTCATGCACAAAATGCACAATTTAACAACATATAAAATAAAACAACTGAGCTCACCGAGCCGGGCGACAAGATGGGAATATATACGTTTGGTGCGGCCGATTGTAACGAAAAAGGAAGATTCACAACTAGATGTTATAGCCGCCCCATATACAAAATTTCAACGCTCTACGCCTAAAAAATCCCTTCTGTATCAATTTAAAATCTATTTTAAAAAACGGTCCTTTATTTCGTCCATACGTACAAATGTCATGCAGAAACATTGCTCAAATGGATTCAAGAACGGTCAAAATGGATATTTTCGTTGAAATAGTATGATAACCCGAATATTTTCGAGATTACTAAAGTTCCTTTACTTCGTACAAGGAAGTAAAAAGAGTCTTTCTTTCTTTTTTTTTTTTTCTATCCATAAGTGAAGACATCAAGCAAAAAAATAGTTAAAATGGATTCGGGAATGGTCAAAATGAATATTTCCGTTGAAATAAGATACCCGAAATTTTTCACGATTATAACACTTCCTTTACTTCGCAAAAATCATTTGGGTAGCGAAATCAGTCAAGCTAACCTTATATGGCTCTTTTTAGATTCTATTATCAATTACGAAGTAATTCAAAAATCATTGGGTACCAAGGATTGATATACAACAGCAAACGGAGCATATAGGTAGGGCCTCCTCTATAAATTGGCAGAAAATCTTTCTATATAATTTAAAATATATAAACCTTGTAGAGTCATTAGGTTTTTAGGGAGCAGGAGACTTGAAAAATGAGCAATGCCCTCGGCGGGAATCGAACCCCGGACCTCTCGAATACGCGCTGAGCATGCTAACCACTATACTACAAAGGCATGCCAAGAAGGCGGGAGAAATACCTTATAATATTGTAAATATATTTTTTTTTAATTTTACACATTTTCAATTTTACAGAAAAAAAAATGAAAAAAAATTAGATGCAAATAACAAATTCAAATTTTTTTATAAGCCCAAAGGGGCAATTTGCTTAGATGGGCTATTAATTTGGTTTTGAGACTTTTCGTTGAGTCACTATGAACGGCGAATCACTTTTTAATTTGTTGCCACCGGATATTAGAGCCCTGTATTATATTTAAAGAAATTAAACAATAAAGAATCTGCATAAATGTGTATATGTTTCTCGTATTTTGATAAAACAAAGGTACCTAGAGCTATCCAATTTTCAATAACGTATGTTTCCACCCGAATATGGGCATTTGAAGACCAAATTTGTAATTTGTTTTATTATCTATTTCATATTTTGCAAAGCATTTATGAGTTTTTGATTAACAAACTCAACGATTTCAAAGCGAGCAATACCAACGCTATACGGAAAAAAAAAGTATCTCCAACGCGTGAGACTGTGTATCGAAAATTCTAATGATGTGCTCATTTTAAAATTATTTTTCGATATTGCTGTTGAACTGAATTTTATGGTTTAAGTGCGAAGATCATGATATTTAATAAATAAAGGTAACACAGAAAATGTTAAAAAAAAGCCCCTTTGGACGTAATTTAAAATCTAAACCCTTTCAGATTTTACGTTTTTATTTATTTATTTATAGTCCAAAGGGGCTTTGCCCCTGAAGGACTATTGTTTTCGTTTTGCGATTTTGTGTCGGAAAGATTAAAAGTCTGAATCACTTTTCAAACTGTTGCCACAAAATATTGCAGCCGTGTATTATATTTAAAGAAATTAAATAATGAAAAATCTGCATAAATGTATGTACAATGCCTCGTATATTTCTCCAAATGTGATAAATCAACAGTACCTAGAGCCATCCAATTTTATAATAACGTACGTTTCCACCTGAATACGGGCATCTGGAAGCCAGAATTTGGAGTTTGTTTTATAATCTATTTCATATTTTGTAAAACTTTAATAAATTTTTGATGAACAAACTTAAACGATTTAAAAGAGAGCAATGGCAACATTCTACGGGAAATTTTTTTTTTTTTTTATGTAAAGCGCACGAAACTGTGTATCAAAAACTCTAAATTATATATTCATTTTATAATGATTTTGCGATATTGCTTTTGAGGTCAATTTTATGGTTTAAGTGCGAAGAACATTAATAAATAAAGGTAACATACAAAAACGTTAAAAAACGCCCCTTTGGACGTAATTTAAAATCTGAAACCCTTCGGATGTTTTTTTATTATTATTTTAATTTTTAGTTTTGCATGTCTGCCTTTAAAAATTAGACACTGGACCATGGCTTTCCTTTCTGGCGAATGATAATGTTTTAAGTAAGATCTGGATTTGTAAAGTAACGCTAACTTACATAACCGATCTGTGTTACTGTCTGATAGTTGAACGTCAGGATTACATAGAATACATGGAACAGACTGTCAAAAAGTGTGCTTCTTTCATTTATCGGATGGACAGAATACTGCACTAAAGAAAATTCACTGATCGAATTAAGGTCCAGTCTTGCTGCATTGACTTCCGTCTGAGATTTCCTATTGAACTGATAGAAAAAAATAAGATTTGAAACTTTTCTAGCAGAATTTCACATATCTACCTTTATTGATTTACTGGCTTTGGCCAGTAAGTGGCCAACTTCACAGCTAATGAAGTGAAATAAGGCACTTAGAGATAAAGGAGAAAACTTAAGGGGAAAGACAAAATGCTGACTCGCAGGAAAAAATTGCTTTTCTCATCAGAAAATGTGAAATAAAAGCCAACTAAAAAGTCAAAGATTGGATGGGAGAAAAAGTAAAGACTGAGAATCCCAGTCCCTTTTGTTTCAGGGATCTAACATTAAGATAAAAAAAAAAACAAAGTATGATTATTTTCAAGAAATGTAATTGGACGAAAAATTACCTTTGTATAACAGCAATGACTTAGTTTTTTGTTTTGTGGCTGTTAGTTGAGACATTTATCTTCATAAAATCAAATAATTTTGCAAGGAATTAAAGGCATTTCCTTGATTTGTTTTATCGCGTAATGATTAAAACACAGCTAGTAAATTGGTTCAGTTTCGAGTTGGCTGGCTTGGCTTATTAATCGAGACGAAGTACGAGAGTTTATCGGACTAAGGGAAGTTGCCTCCGTGGAGGACTTTTGTGGAATCCTTCTTGGTGCTTCGAGTTTTTTGTTACGGAGTGTATTTTTAGTGTTTAGCCTTAATTTTATTCATTATATACGTATGTATGAAGACAGAGAGAGAAAGACGTATAGTATATGCATATGTAATGGTGTCTTGCAGAGGAGATGTTCCCCTTAATGAAAGAGCGAGAAGATGAAACACGTTCCGTGTACAAATTAAGTCCCTCATTATGATCTACACGTGAATTTTGCCTAGCATTGAGCATGAAGCTAAATTTGTCTAGCTTTCTGTTTTAACAGCACGTAAATATGAAAGGTTGAGTGCACATAAACAAAGCTAACAACTAAAGCAACGGGAAACAATCATATTTCTTAATATTATAATGCCACGTCAGAACTGCAGTCTCTCCAGATTAGGAATATAAACAAACCCTAACGAAGTTTCTTCTCGTGAGGAGGAAGATAATACAAAAGTTTCATAC
>KK122195.1:35000-95470 GCA_000611955.2 Stegodyphus mimosarum
AAAATTTATAAAAATTATTTAAAAATACAAATTTTAAAAATAAATCAGAAAAAATGGGCAAATTTTGCTTGGAATGAACCTAAATTTCGAACTGCATGAGAAGGAATCAAATAAGTTTCATAAAAAAAGAGATATTCATAAATATATATCAAATTCAAGTAACATTGAGGAGGTAAAATTTTGAGAGCTAATTTTTGAAAAACTACTCGTGAGATTTTTATAAAACTTAGCGCTTTGGCATAATTTGAGTCGTAGAATCGAAATATCGAAAAAAAAAAAAAAAAAAAAAAAAATAAAATATGTCATTTCAGAAAAAGTCCGATTTTGTGTCAAAATGCCTATATTTGAACAATCTTACATATAAATGTAATACATATCCTGAAAAACGCAATTTGAATTTCGTCAATAGTAGAAAGGGAGATATAGAACTGTCCCTCCTTTTTTTTTCGCAGTGTACAATTTAATTAGGCGTACAAGGAAACCATATATGCTCTCCATATCAGACGTTTGAAGCAGGAAGAGTGAATAGTTATACCATAGTCGGATATAAACCAAGCATTATCCACTTCCTATATGGATGTGCCTAATCATGAAACCCAAAAACATTCATGGACTTCTAAATACACGTTTATTATTAAAAAAAGGGGTGGCGCGATGGCTGCAGTTTGATCCGATCCGAATCGTCTCGTAGCGATACTGAGTGCCAGAATCTTAATTTTGTGGACAAAATTCAGCATTCTGTATATAATGTTCATAACAATACATACAGTTAACGCTTAAAATAGGCTGGAAAAGTAGTAGAAAAAATGTAAAAATCTTAACCATCACTTAAATACCTTCTGTCAAGTTATATTAAGGAAGGGATTTAAGATTTCAAGTATTAACTTTATACTTTATTTACTAAATTTCAATTGCAATCTCTAAAGCTTTTCGCGATGACGGAACTAGCCATCAGTGACATAAGACTCGTTGTGTGGTTTGTGCACCCTATACACATTACTAGTATCTTTCACTTTTGAAGCGCCCAATGCGACCATGCAAAATCTCGAGAGTTTCGTTTGGTGTAATGTTTAAGCCTCGAGGGCTATCGGCCTAAGAGGAGGAATGCCTTCGTGGAAGACTTTCTGACAGAAACTGACTCATATACACGTTACACATGGAGAAAACCCCGAAAACGCCCTGCAGCCAGCGCGGGATTCGAACCTCGAACCTAACTACCAGTGCTCAGCGACTTTGCCGTTCAGCCGCTGGTGGACAAAATCTTGACGAATGTTGCTGAGACAAAGTTTGTCACAAAGCGAGTTGCTGTTGAGGTCTTGTGTTTTTTCAATTTTGTCTGAAGTTAAAATACACCTTTATAGGCAACAGTTAATTCGCTGACTTAATTCCTGCGTGTCATGCACTACCATTGAGATAGCAGTGGTTCCTTCCTCAGTTATCTGCAGCGATTCGAGAAAAAAACCTCACCAGGCCGTGGTCTGCATATGTCCCATTGCGTATTCGTGAATCCTTAGAGAACATAATTCCCATGAGAGGGGGATACAAAAATCGTTTCTACGTAGCTAATTTATGTGTAGACGAATTTACATTTATAATCAAAAAATGTTAAGTCTACCACAAAAACTGTTTGTACAGATGTGATACCGCTATACACGGGTCCGATAAAGCAAAATTATCAAAAGTTTTAATAATGATATTGTTATGAAATGTGCAGGCCCGGTAAGATAGCTTCCCCGCAAGGCAGATTTAGGGTTGCCAGAAGAGGTAAGAAAATGCAGGGTTGCCGCATTTGGCGATATTAGGCGACAAAATTCTCGATATGCTATAGACGCATGGAGAACATTCTGGAACGATTTCTTACTGGTTTAGCCCAGAACGCTCTCGAACACAAGCCAAAAGCTATATAAACCCTACTAGGACGCGAAGATCGAGTCAAAAAATATAAAACTACAAAAAAAGTATATAAAAACTAGCATTTCATATTATTAATCTTAACTTTTTACTCTATTCCTAAACTTTCTCGAGTGTAAGCGGCTCCCTCTAGTGTACATCAAGTAAATTAACTTATGCATTTTTCCTATTTCTGCTCACTTTATTTAATTCTGATGAGGAGGTAAATGGTTTTGAACAACAGGCAATCTGCAATACAAAATCATTGGCATTGAGATTGAGTTAGTTAGTGCGGAGTCAACGCATCGCCGAGTTTTATCTTAAGAGTGCGTTGAGCTGCGAGAGCGACGGAACCGAGTCGGGAGCTATACTCTAGTGTATCGTCGAGTGCATCGCGAGTTGTAGCGCGGAGAGTCTCGAGAGTACGTTTGAGAGTTCCGAGAACAACCG
This sequence comes from Stegodyphus mimosarum, assembly GCA_000611955.2. Lineage (NCBI taxonomy): Eukaryota > Metazoa > Arthropoda > Arachnida > Araneae > Eresidae > Stegodyphus > Stegodyphus mimosarum. Next base: position 37,341 of record KK122195.1, read on the forward strand.
AGTAGAGTCGGGAACTGAACTCTGGGAAGCTGTCTTCACCGTTATAGCCTGAAAGACTGAAGGTTGTGTCGCTGATTGTCTCAGCGTGTTTGTAGTAGTTCTTCGACGACTGTAAACGTGATTTTGGAGCTGTCTTGAAAAATACAGGCCAATAAATTGTTTTTCCATTCTACATCAAGTGTCGTCTTTATTCACTCCAAATCCACGAACTCCTTTAAAGTACGTACGTAAGAAGAAGAGAAAAAACGTAACTATATAACAAAGTATAGGTACAAATAGGCATTACACAAGAATTTCACCATTGCTCGCACAAATATAATCCCACTGCACTAACTGTGCATTGAAGTCACAATTTTGATCGAGAACACGCGAGAGACAGATCCGACATGACACATCCCCATTTTACCACCAAATCTGGACTTTCGGCTCGTCAGTATTTTAAGTGCCTCTATGCCACACAGACATTATAACATTTACAAACACCCGTCTTCCCCAGGATTCCAAACGGAGCCTAACTATGGCAAGTAACCTAGCTAACCACTATGCATATCTGTGATATTATGACAATTAAAACAATTTAATGCACATTTGTCACCTACACAGTGTACTCCCAGCGTCGACACAGGCACAGAATCTACCAGACGTACGATCGACACAGAACCTGCATAAAGTAAGATTGATATCGGCACAGAATCTACGCGACATTACATTGACGCTAGCACTGAGTCTACACGACATAAGATCGACACAAGCAGAGCATCTAAACAACATATGATATATACCGACATAAGTAGAATCTACACGGCATAACATCGACACCCACACAGAATCTGCACGACGTAAGATCGATACTAACACAGAATCTACACGACTTAAAATTGACACCGGCAGATAAACTACATACGATAGACACCAACATCAGATCTACACGGCATAAGATCGATAATGGCATTAGAATCTACATCACTGGGATTGACGCTGGCATAAAAGCTACATCCAGTAAGCCTGTAATGGGGCCAGTCGGAAACGGGAAAACATAGATAAGGTTTATAATTAGCAAAAGGCTGCATATCAACAACCAAAGAACTGAAATAAATTATCATTTTATTAAGGTACCTATATCGAATCAATATCTATGTACGATTGATTTGGCCTATGTCATTACGATAGACCCCGGCATAACAGCTACATAACGTAGGCCAGTAATAGGGCCAGTCGGAAACGGGAAAACATAGATAAGGTTTATAATTAGCAAAAGGCTGCATATCAACAACCAAAGAACTGAAATAAGTTGTCATTTTATTAAGGTACCTACATCGAATCAAAGGACCTATGATTGCTTTGGTCTGGTTTATTTCATTACGGCAAAGCAAGCTACAGCTGTCTGTCTAACGAGAGGGATACCTTCGTGGATAACTTACTAAGGGAAACTGATAGGTTTCCACGTTACAGATGGGGAAAATCACGAAAATATCGATGCAGCGCGCCTGTTCGCCTGGAGTCGAACCCAGGCCGAAGTACCAGAGTTCAGCGATTTTGGGATTCGATTGCTGGTTGGGCATGTGTAAGAATGAAAGTGGTGATGTAACAGAATATGATCGAAACCGGATTCTGGGTTACCATGTCAATATGTCATGACACAGCGGCTTTTGATCCTATGCAGTGTCGATCTTATACCTAATTTCCTGACCTATGACTGGGATAACATATTTACGCTACGAAAATTCGCACATACGGACAGCATGTGAGGAGGTACAAACTTTCTTGAATTTTATTCTTCCCATCAATTCACGCTGACACCTAAGAAAGCCGGTTTTTGTTTGTATTCTCCAAAGACGGCGGCATGCCGTCATGTACATGCCCCAAAAATTATCGGTGTCCTCGACTCTCCTTATCTAAGTTGTAAATAAAATTGTTGTCATAAATAATACGAGAGTAATACTTTCAATTTATAGATCGAGAACTTTAGGATTACCTTTTATGACGGACATTCGCTCGAATATCATAAGTTACTATTTTGTGCAAATTCTATCTTTTATTGTGATACAGAAAATGCATCATAAAATGCAATGGCCTTTCCCCCCTCCCTCTACAGACAAATAATTTATTCGAAATAAAAAGAATTGACTGATATTTAGGAAAGGAAGCAAACAGCACCCATAACCTATACCTGTTTGCAAGGATCGAGATGTAAGAGGTTAGCATGTCCAACTAGCTAAGGGAAAGAAGATCCGTTATTCAAATGCCGGTTGGGGGGGGAGTTGGAATTTTTTAGATTTCCTGCTTAGAAGAACCTAAAGTTAGGTAAGTAAATTTCATAAAACTGATATAAATCAATCGTGGCACCCGAGAAATTTAGTCATAATTTTGCATTTTTCTCCTATTTTACTGCTCCCAGCTAATTATTGGAAAAAAGGAAAAAAATGGGACAGCCCATCAATAATACCAATTTTTCATTTTCATAAATTAAAAGTTGAAGGAGGACGAAAAAACTACCAGCACCAACTTCCTATACATGTCGGTATAGTTCGACCGTCTCAAACGCAACCCTGGCTGGCATTCTGCCAAAACACACAGACTCATCCAAAAGGGATGTTATTACTTGCTGCGACGTGGAAGGTCATGTCAAAGTCTTCTCTTCTCCGAAAAGAGATATGCTGGAAGGAAAGAAAGTCCCCATCCTTTCACTCTATTTTGAGAATAATTCTGCCCGAATGGCGCATGTGTGTTTGCGTTCATGGTCGCGGATAAGGCGGTCGAACTATACTAATGTTACCTTCTTCTTATTCCTAGTGCAAGTTCTAAAGAGAGCTGTTGAATTTTAACCAGCTGTTAGCGTAAAAGGAGGTTTTAGTCTCGAAATGAGATTTTGTGTCGTCCACTATAAGCGGCTGTATCACTTTTCAAATTGTTGCCACCAAATGTTATCGCCCTGTATTATTTTTAAAGAAATTAAATAATGAAGAATCTGCATGAATGTATGTATGCATGTCCCTTATATTATGAAAACAAGACGAGAGTTATCCAATTTCGAATACTGTAGTTCTTCACCCGAAAATGTTCACCTGGAAACCCAATTTTCTAATTTGTTTTATTATTCATTTCCTATTTTGTAAAACTTTAATGAATTTTTGAATAACTCAAATGACTTGAAAGCAAGCGGTGGCAAGCGAACGGAACAAAAGCATTGTTATCTCCAGTGTAAGATATTTATCTTTCAATTTTAATTAACAAAGACTCTACGAAAGCAATGTATCGGCGCGGCTGGAAATACCATTTATCTTACACGCGCCGGCGTGTTGCCATTCAGAAAAGTCCAAGATACTTTCAAATTTAATCTGTAAGGTTACTCCGTAATAAACTGAGCGATTTAAAACAATAAACACAATTATGAAGAATATTTATTTCTATTTTCTAATGTGATTGGTATAAATAAGCATGCATTAAAATTAGATGCATAATTAGAAATATTCAATATTTTTAAGAAATTACGCTAGCTGGACTCATTGAAATCATTACATACTTTCTCTTTTTCATAACTATTTCAGGCGGCTAGTTTTTAAAGAAATAATATACCAAATATATAAATATGTATGGCAACCTCTCACTCTCTCTCGGGATTTCTAAAGATATAGTTACGAATTTTGTATTTAGGTAGGTAATTTTTGTAGAATTATAATTAAAATCGTTGTATTTTTCTGTGTAATGCAGCGTGAGACAAATTTTAAGAGAAAGCTATGCGGGAAAAGTAAAAATACGTGCATTTAACATTGAACAGATGGGTATCTTGGTAATTTGTATTGAAACTGAATAAATGTAATTGACCACTCTATTAGCTGTAACCGCAATTCCACACTCTTATTACTTTCTAGTACTTTCTGCTTCTCGAAATTACTGGAAAGCAATAAGAGAGTGGAATTACGGTTACAGCTAACATAACGGTCAATTACATTTAATCAATTTCAATATAAATTACCGAGATACCCATCTATTTAATATTAAATGCACGTGCATTTTTACTTTTCCATTGCCGTTTTTTAATATTTTGTACTTTTGAATTGAATTTCATGTGACATCAATCTGACGAATGTGATATTTAATAAATAAAGTTGACACACAAAAAGTTAATAATAAAAAGACAAAAAATTAATTAATTAAAATAAAATAAACAAATAAATAAATGTTTTGTCATTTGTTTTACTAAGAATACTGATAATCTGTTATTCGGTTCCATTATCTGAGTTATTTTTATTCTTATATGTCGATAAATTGTGCATTTTTGCTTTAAAAATGATCGAATTATGTTGTTCTTATCTTCCAGTTAAGATTTTTATGCCTTTAGTTAATCTGCATACAACAGTTGTAGAAATATCAACAATTTAAAAGTTGTTCAAGTACGGCTAAGCCTACATTTTGTTTACCATAGCAGCCACATTTGTTTACATTTGAAACCTAGCGGAAAAGTAAATTAAGTCAGTTTCTGCAACTTTAGTGTCTTTTTGATGAATGGGACCAAAAGTAAACTTTCAGTTTCGTGCACCGAAAAATCTGCCTTCTTGCCCGCTGGCCGAATTTCTTGTATTTGCACACAAACTCTAATTTTAATTGTACAATTTTTTTTAATTGTTTTACTTGTATTTGGTGTTTTGTTTCTCTATATTTTTCATTTTTTTATGAAGATGTTTTGAGTTTTCATGTATTTGCCGCGAAGTGAGAGCTGAATTAATTGAATGAGAACTTCAATAAACTAATAAAATTCGAATAAATGAGTTTAAATGAAATGCAGCAAAAAATGCGTGTAATTTAATAGGTGGTACAAGGAAGTCATGTGGTGTCCACATCAGATTTTTTTTGGCAATTGCCAGATTATGATTCTAAAAGAATAAGAAAATGTATTATCTTGCGTATACCACATCAAAGGTATACGCTTCTTTCATGGACATGGTGCATAAATTATTCACTTTAACTTTTGCGCTGATACCTTTTCTGTTATACCACTGCTGCTTCATTTTTAGCGGTGTTTTGAGATACGTACAATTTTCCTCATATTCACTTTGATTAATATTGAGGATTATCTTATTCCTTAACTTATACTTTCATTTCTTGTGAACCATCCCTAAAACTCCCGCCGCGCTCTGAAGGATGCCAATACATCACGACACAACGGAGGAGGGTTTGTTATTAAAAAAAAAAAAACTCTCGAAGAAAAAGGCATGTCACACGTAAGGATTATTCTTTCTCTCTTTGACGGCATTCACATATGGAATACGCACAGCTGACTGTAACCGAACACCGGAACAATGCAAACGAATGCTCTTATTTTTAACCCACGTAACCTCACTATTAGTTTACATTTGTCTCTCAATTGTCAAAGCTCCAACTTCCACACTGAAACAAAAGAGCTTACGAAAAGTAAAGAAGCACTTGAACAAGGTCGTTTGCCTAAGGTAGGAGGTCACGTGGGCGACCAATCGTGCGAAGATAGGCTCTCTCCCCGTCTAGTCGTCTGCGGTGGAGTATGGATTGACTTCGGTGAAGTCCATAAACATCTCCTTCAACATTCGCCTACTCAGAAATGAAGATTTATATTTTGAAGACGAAAAAAAAAAAAATCAGCTTTACTTCCACGAAAATGCGAACTCTTACCCAAGTCTAACAAACTCTAAACAAAATGAGTATTGCGTATTATTTCTCTCAATGTGACTGTACTGCGTATTATTTATTTCTCTCAATGTGACTAATGTATCAAAGGTATGAATATGCAGGGACGTAGCTAGAGGGGGCAAGGAGGAACATCTGTCCTCGGGCGCAGGGATATTACATAGATGGGGGAGCTGAACTCATGTTACGAATTTCTAGAATGAAATATTTTCCATTTTTGGCAAGCAAGAGGGCCGCGAGATCTTCAACGGAACTATAACTGAACTCTGTAAATTTGATAGTAAAATTGATAATATGTAATATTAACAATCGTTGCACATTTTAGTGTACGTAAGCTATGTTCACTAGTTGTGTTAGGAATATGTTACTGAAATTGGAAAAAAAAAAAAAAATTGCAGAAATTCCATAGAAAGAAAATATCACTTTTCTTTCCCAAATTTTCATGTCCGAGGTCTATACTAAAACAGCATTAAATACTATATATATATATATATATAGCTTCTGCGTCTCATAAAAACAATTGTCTTTAGTTGCCGCTGAATTAATGCGACTTTTTGTTAAATACAATTACAAGAATCAAAATACTATATTTACTGGTGTATCCTCCCTAGCTTCACAAAGTTCTCAATTTTGGTTTTTAAATTTTAATATAAATTTCCTCTTGTCACGGCATTCAGAAAGAGAGTTCCCTTTAATTTTAAAGAGGATTCTTCCACTTAGTGGTTCTTATATACCATTACAAGAACCAAAATACTATATTTACTGGTGTATCCTCCCTTACTTCAAGAAGTCCCCCCCCCGGAAAAATAAGATAACAGGGGCAAGTCTGAATGACTATCTCGCTATGCTGGCGAGATTTTGGGGACCAATTTTTGTCGTCAAATTTGGCGAGAAATCGCTCAATGTCTCCAAACTTGGTGACATCCTGTTCCGGTCCCTGTATCACCGCAATAGGTATTGTAATTGAATAATTGTAATTGATTTAAAGTGAAAATGCAACCGTACCCTGGGCTCGTATGCCTTCCAGTAATTTGGAGAAGTACTAGACATTTCTAGGCGGCCGGGTGAGTAATATAAGGCAGGAGAGAGCATTTGCTCTCAGTTGTTAGTTGTTAGCTCAGCGTGAGTTCGGAATACAGAGATATCTCTGGGTAAGCTTCGCTCTTTAGATACGCTTTGCATTGCGTTGTGTTTAGCATTCCCAGTACTCTGAAGTGTAACTACTGATAGTCTAACTCTATGATACTGCGAGGAGTTGTGCGAGTATTTTGGCGGAAAGTTCCAGAACGCTGAAATGTTCCTTTTGGTAAAATAAATTTCATCAAGCTATTATCGGTTTTCTGTGCATTCAATTCATTACAAACCCGTAATTAAACGCAAAAATATTTATTATTATGGCACCTCAACTTGCTTTTGTCACAGGCTCTGCTTGCAGACAAATTTCTATGCAGTGCATTGTTTGCTTTACAGTGAACATCTGCTGTCGTGCATTCGAAACCTCAACAAAAAACAAGCATAAAAATTAGCTGATGTGCGGGAAAAACAGCAAAGAATACATTTGAAATGTTCTGTATAATTAACTCGATGAAATATGCTTCTTTTGTAATGACGATCTTCGAATGGAACGTGAAAAGGTTGAATCCAGGCGTGATCGTCTATTATAGTTTCGAAACGGATAAGAACATCGAAAAAAAATTCCACAGCTGTTGCTAAAATCTGCCACTTGTATCATTTCGATTAAAGAGCTTAATTTCAATAAATATATTGCACACGAAACTGTCATGGAGGCTCTTGAAAGAAAGAAACATTTGTTCTTGTTTCGTCACCAATGATTTCACAGAAATCTAATGGTTTTTTTATGTCTCTGTGGGCTTCATATCTTTAGATATCTGAAGTACCTGGATAAGAAATTCTGTAGAATTGCTATTCAACCTTATTCTTCCCTTACGCGTTTGTTGCAGATTAGAACTGCACTTCTGTTCGAAAATCGTCTAATTTGTTCTACTGGGATAGCGCTTACGCGCGGGTACCTGTCTTGCAAACGCTGTTTGCCCGAGACGAATATACTTGTGCTCCTGCGGCTTTTTCACCCGATATAAAAGGTATTCTTTGCAGTATTTCTTCGGTATTCTGTGCATAATATCCGTTCACAATTTTTTTTGTTTCTTCTACGGAATCGCTTTCAGATTCACTATCTATTACCCTGATTTTTCGTCTTCTCGCGCCGGCCCACGAACGGCCGGGCGGTAAACTCGCTAAACACTGGTAGTTCGATCCAACGTTCAAATCCCGGGAAAGGGCTGGCTGCATAGTAGTTTTCGTGGTTTTCCTCATGTGTAACGTGTATACGAGCCAGTCTTCCTTAGAATGTCCTTCACGAAGGCATCTCTCCCTTGAGCAGATAGCCCTCGAGTGTTTTGCCATAATCAAATAAACTAACTGCTTCTTGCGCCCCTTCCTTCATCGCTATCTTCGTCACTCTTTTTCTTCTTTTTGTCGTCAATTAATCTGCGCGTAGAACGTAATTTCGTTCTGCGTTAACCCCCATTCCATCTTCACTTGAATTCATTACTTCATCACATTCGACGCTTACTGACCTCCGGAATTTTTGAAAATAATATTTCTATTGCCTCGACTGTAGAGTTCGAAGTTAACGTCGAAGACGCATATGTTGCAATAAATCTAATAACGAACGTATGATTAGAGACTGGCAGTTTGTTTATACGCATGTATTATTGAATACACTCGTGAAGCGATATTGCTCAAACCAAACCTAAATAAACATCGTTATCGCTCGAATCATAGCGTCAAAACGAGTGTCGATCGAGTCACCTCTAGAGTTACCACACCAGATCAAGTGGTAAAAGCATTAAAAACAAATGCGGTTTTTCATCACCATTATTTTTAACTACTAACTGGGCACATAAAATTACACTAACTAGGCAAATTATTATTATTATTATTATTATTATTTATTTTATTTTATTTTATTTTTTTTAGTCCAAAGGGATGTAGTCCCGAAGGACTATTACTTTCGTTTGGGCGTTTTGCGTCGCTTCACAAAAATGTCCGATTCACTCTTCGATTTAGTGCTTATGTTTCTTTGTTGGTAATTGAAGTTGCATTGGGTTGGCTATTAGAATTTTTGGAATTGTACTGTGTTGGTTATTGGGTCTGTACTGGATGGATTAATGGAATTGTATTGGGTTGACTATTGGAATTATATTGGGTTGGTTTTTGTGTTCGTATTGGGTTTAGTTTAATGTTTGTTTCGTTCGGCAAGTTATTATATTATTAAGCAAGATCCCTTTGGACGTAATCTAAAATCTGAATCCTTTCAGATTTATTTTTTTTTTTTTTTTAAAGTCCAAGGCAGCTTTGTCCCGGAATGACTATTGTTTTCGCTTTGGCATTTTGCGTTGATTCACTATAAACGTCGGATTCACTTTTCGAATTGTTGCCACGAAACATTATCGGCCTGCATTATATTTAAAGAAATTAAATAATGAAGAATCTACGTAAATGTATGTATGATTCTCGCATTGTGACAAAACAACGGTACATAGAGCCATCCAATTTTGAATAACGTACGTTTCCACCCGAATATGGCATCTGGAAGCCCGAATTTGAAATTTGTTTTATTATCCATTTCATATTTTGTAAAACTTTAACGAATTTTTGATTAACAAACTCAACGATTTCAAAGCCAACAATGGCAACACTCTACGGGGGGGGGAAACTTTTTACCTCCAGCGCGCGGAGCTGTGTGCCGGAAATTCTAAAAATACGCTTATTTTAAAATTATTTTGCGATATTGCTGTTGAACTGAATTTTATGGTTTAAGTGCGAAGAACATGATACTTAATAAACAAAGGTAACACCCAAAACATTAAAAAACACCCCTTTGGACGTAATTTCAAATCTACAACAGGTTTTTTTTTTTTTTTTTTTAATTATTGTTTCAGGCGAAGGGCTGCGCAAGCGGTTAGTTTCTTAAACAGTAAGAACTGCCATGACTGACTTTTACTTAAAATTATCTAGGATGGTTTGGTTTGGTTTATTTTATTATGGCAAAGCACGCAAGAGCTTTTGCCTAAAGGCAGAGATGATTAGGTGAGCATAATCACAAGTTCAGGCGCCTCGGCATTTGCGGTATCCTGTGTAGAATTGCATTGGGAAGTGAACGTTGAAATATGGCTAACATGATGGTGTGAAAGATGGGGAAAAGGCAATAGCCATGTCCTCGAGGAAGACTAAGGGAAACTGGTTCGTATACACGATGACTATGCAGCCAGACCATTCGTTTGTAATCCAACACTGGCCCAAGTTCAGTGACTTCAATGCTCAGTCACAGGTGGGCTCTTAAAAAATTATCCAGGAAGAATGGACCTCTTATCTTACTCTCATAGAATACCAAGGAATGCATCAGCTTTCTGGCCATGAATAGAAATCACTTATCTACAGTAAAAATTACACCTGAGCTATTCAATATTTGTTAAATTATGAGAATTGTCTTCTGCTACGATAGTCGTAGATACATCACTATCAATTAAATTACCATCAAAAGAGTTGCAAAGGTTTGTCCTGTTTCCAAGTTTCACACAAAATAACATGAACTCTCACAACAGAAGAAGTAATACGTCATTTGGCTATTTAAAAGAAGGGTTATGTAGTATATAATAAAAATTATTTCATCTTTGGTTTCACCGTCCCCACTAATGAAATGCATTCCAGGGATAAATTCTGTGCCACATGTGACAAAAATATACTAATATCTTTAATAATGCTATTGCATGACCAGTTTCATGTAGCTGTGAAGATTAAAACAAACATCTGTACTAGACGAAATAAAATTCAATGGATATGAATTTCGGCTTAATGCTGCTTAGCCAGCCTCTGAATCCTCTATTCTAGACAGGTCGTTTGGGTTCCTCCAAGCACTCCGTGAAGAAGTGGAATTAAGACATGATGTTATGCAAAAAATATGTTTCACTGTTGGGTCACATCTCCTTTACACAAACAAGTAGCAAATAAAACGCACGATTTGGGCCTTAGAGTATCCACATGTTGCTACTGATAACCTTTCACTCCTAAAAAGATTAAGTGTTTCAAGCACGCTATGTATGTTTACAGAATTCTACGGCCAATGCTTATAAATGAAAACACTGCAAGTGACGCATATCTTATTGTTATCAAAGAATAGTTGGGTCCTTTCTGTTTCATATTGATACTCAGGCTGTCTTCTAATATGAGTATAATAATTGGGAAGAGGACAGTTCTATATCTCTCGTTCTACTGCGCCGACTGACGAAATTCAAATTGTATTTTTTATGTCTCGAAAGTGCGACTTAGGATATATATTAAATTTATATATAGCATTAATCTAACATCGGTATTTTGATACAAAATCGGATTTTTTCTAAAATGGCATGCCAATTTTTTTCCATACTTCGATTCTACGATTCAAATTATGTCTAAATATTTAATTTTGTAAAATTTGGTGAGAAATTTAGAGAGAAATTCAAAAATTTATCTTGGCGCCCTTTTTTTTTCAGTTTGCGCCAAGAAATAATTCACTTGGCAAAGTTCTTAATTTATAGCAATCTATTTTCCTTTCCCTTTCTTCATTGTACACGAGCAGAAAAAGTCATCGTTCATACTTTCAAATAATTTTAAGAAAGTACGTAAACCACATTTGGCATTAGCTCTTATAAAAAATATGCCAAATTGCAATACGCGCCAATATGTAAATTCACGTATATCTTAACGAGATTTTGAATAAAAACTCTTAATTTTTTGCAAGTATGCTTAGAAATACATCTATTTTAAGATGATGGTAAAAATTTTATAGGTTATAATTCAAAATTTTTTTATTATAAAATACAAATTTTCAAAGTAAATTACAAAATATGAGCAAATTTTATTTGGAATGAGCCTAAATTTCGAAATGTGAAAGGAATAATCAAATAAGTTTAATAAAAAAAGAGATATTAATGAATATGTACCAAATTCAATTAACATTGAGAAGCTAAAATTCTAAGAGGTAATGTTTTAAAAACTACTCCCGCGATTTTTACAAAACTTGGCAGTTTGGCATAATTTGAGTCGTAGAATCGAAATATGGAAAAAAATTGGAAAGTCATTTCTGAGAAAGTCCGATTTTGTGTCGAAATACCCATATTACAACAATGCTATATATAAATCTAATACATATCCTAAGTCGCACTTTCGTGACGTGAAAAACGCAATTTGAAATTTCGTCAATCGGCCCAGCAGAACGGGAGATTTAGAACTGCCCCCCTTTTTTTTAGCCCCAAGGGACTTTGTTCCTGATGGACTACTGTTTTCGTTTTTGCGATTTTGTGTCGGATCTCTCTGAATGCCCGTTTCACTTTTCAAATTGTTGCCACTAAATATTATCGCTCTGTATTATATTTAAAGAATGAAGAATCTGCATAAATGTATATTTTTCTCGCACTGTGATAAAACAACGGTACCTAGAGCCATCCAATTTTTAATGACGTAATCCTTCTGCGAATATGGATATCTGGAAGCCCAAATTTGAAATTTGGAATTTACTTTATTATCGATTTCATATTTTGTAAAACTTTAACGAATTTTTTATTTAAAACTCAAGGACTTCAAAGCGAGCAATGGCAAAGTTGTACGGGGAAAAAAAAAAAACTTTTTATCTCCAGCGAGTGAGACTGTGCATCGGAAATTCTATATGCTCAGTTCAATATTATTTTGCGATATCGCTGTTGAATTGAATTTTATGGTTTAAGTGGAACATAATATTTAATAAATAAAGGTTAAAAAAACGCCCCTTTGGACGTAATTTAAAATCTGAAACCTTTCAAATCCCCCCCCCCCCCCCAGACAGTGTACATAGGTGCGGCGAAGAATACTGTAAAATCACCGACGAAGGTCTGGTGCTGCGTCCATTTTTTTCTGTTCCTGCCGATATGGATATGTCCTGAGTCTAGTAAGAAAGCAATATGCAATGCCTCAGATGGCAAGAATCTACCTGGATTTTAAAGGTCGAAGCTTTTCTCCAAATCATATGTTACTCGTAGTTTTCAAATTTCGGAAGACACGCTGTGCAATAATTTCAAAGTTTTACAACAGGCTTCTGCAAGGCGAGCAAGATATATAGAACGCACAGTAAATGAAATCTCCGTACTTTGCGAAAATTTTCTAGGGATTTTCATATTTTCTTTCACTTGTAGTTATCTTCTAATTTTTGCCGCTAAATTGTACCAAGTATTAATAAATTCCCTTGTGTAATTTACAAGGTTTCTAACTCGCGAGTTTTTTACGCCATTACGTTTTTTTAATTATAGTAATTAATAAAAAAAGTTCTAATGCCGCATGCTACATACTTCGATACAATATAAAGGTTTGCGCGAAACCTAACAAAAATCCCCCTTTCGAAAAATTCTGCTAAATAATTTTCTAAAATTACCAATGTCTCACTCAGCAAACGTTTTCCGACACAACTTTCAAATACGAACTGTTTCACTTAGACAGCATTTACTGTGTTACGAATTTCACATTTATTTGGCTATTTATTTAGAATTGTAATTAGATTTGCTTCATGTTGCCTTAGCAACGCAGACGATTTTTGAAGAGAAAGCTACGTCGAAAAAAAAAAAAATAACAATAAAAATAAAAGAGCGCGTGCATTTAATGCTTAATAAATAAATATCTCGTAATTACTGTTGCCATCCAGAAAAATCTAGAAAAATCGTGATTGTTCTACTGATAATTAAAAAGCTTATAAAAGCCGAGGTGAAACACCTCATCTCAGTTAGTCAGTTAGTTGTTGTTGTTGCTGTTATACTTGTAGCTGTAAAAAGCGAACTGCTTAATGCTGTATTGATTGTAGCGATTTCGCTGTGAGATAGAACTATTTTATCTGTTTTGAACTGAGTTTTTGCTAAACGTTTGAGATATTGTGATATTGTGCGAAGATTTGTGAAGAAATATTTCAGCATTTTAATTTATTTCTTGTGGAAAGAATAAATTTTTGTTAACTTTTTACGACTTGTGCATTCAATATATAACGAACCCGTACGCACGTAACAATATTTGGTGTCAGAAGTGGGATTTTTGAATGCCATTAACTAGAGCAATGGAAGAACAATTAAGGCAATTCATGGCAGCCTTTGCTGCATTTAAAGAAGAAATTAAAGCTGGCCAAGATTCCGTGAAAGAGGAGATGAAAGCTGGCCAAGATTCCGTGAAAGAGGAGATGAAAGCTGGCCAAGAATCTGTTAAGGAAGAAATGAAGGCTGTTCAAGAAAAGATGGAAGAATCTGTAAAAGATGAAATGAAGGCTGTTCAAGAAAAGATGAAGGAATCTGTAAAAGATGAAATGAAGGCTGTTCAAGAATCTGTAAAAGATGAAATGAAGGCTGTTCAAGAATCTGTAAAAGATGAAATGAAGGCTGTTCAAGAATCTGTTAAAGATGAAATGAATTCTGTTCAAGAAAAGTTGGAGAAATCTGTTAAGGAAGAGATGAGAGCCGTTAAAGCAAGTCAAGTAGAAATGAAAAAGGAAATTACTTGCATAATAGAAAATAAATTTGAGGCTATGGAAGGCAGAATAGACGCGGTTGAAAATAAAGTTTCTTCTGTCAAAGAACAAATAGAAGATAGAGTTTCTGCCGTAGAACAACAAATCGATTACAGAATTTCTGCTGTGAAAGAACAAATTCAAGAAAGAGTTTCTGCTGTGAAAGAACAAATTCAAGAAAGAGTTTCTGCAGTGGAGCAACAAATTGATGACAAAGTTTCCGCAGTTGCCAAAGAAGTTGATACTTTAAAGAAATTCGTAGCGACGGCAGGAAGCAATTCGGATACTTTTAAATTCCTAGCCATGCCTGCGCATCCTTCTCTGAAGCTATCGACATATGATGGGAAGACCTCCTGGCAAGTGTATAAGACACAATTTTCTATAGTTGCGGAAGCAAATGGATGGGATTCCCAAGCTAAGGCCTGTCACCTTGCGGCTTCTCTGAGAGCAGACGCAGCGGATATCCTTCAGACTCTTCCCGAAAACAAAAGGCTAGATTTCGAAGCTCTGTCCGGCGCATTGGAGCTGCGTTTTGGAGAGAAGTGTTTAAAAGATTATAGCAGGCTTCAGTTAAAATCCCGTCAACAGAAGTCTACGGAAACACTCCAGGAGCTCGCCACGGATGTTGAAAGGCTGTCCCACCTCGCCTTTTCGGAGTGCCCGACAGAAACAAGAGAAATCCTGTCCCTGCAATACTTCATCGACGGCATCCGGGATCCTGAAATACAGAAAGCACTGCGAATGGCTGATGTGAAGGACTTAAAAAGTGCTCTGGTCTACGCCATGAAATTTGAGGCAGCACAGCAAGCCACTCGTAGAGACCGCCACCCAATCAGAGCTGCTCACATACAAGAACCAGTGGATCCAATGACTGCTCGCCTAGACGAATTAACCAGAAAGGTGGATGCTTTGACACGGAATACTGGTGACAAGAAATCGTTCGTAAAGTGCTGGAACTGCGGTGCTGAAGGACACATTCGAAGAAACTGCAGAACACCCCAGGGCACGGATGTTAAAACCGCGCCTCTCAAGAAGGAGGGAAACTAATTCGTGGCCATCTCGCGGGGCGGAGGTTGCCAGATAATGAAAAGCCCCAGTTTAAAGCGCTTCAGATTTCTGCAGTGAGTGGCGGCAATAACGGAATTTTCATCATGGGACAAATCAATGGAATTCCTTGTAACATGACGATCGACACGGGAGCCAATGTTACCATCATTCGAAAAGATTTGGCTCAACAACTCGAAGGTAAACTTATCTGGACGCCGCCCTGCGTTACCCTCCAGACTGTGTCCGGGGAGAAGATCGATATAGAGGGGAAATTAAACGTTAACATCACGTTTGGAAGTGCCACTTACCATCACACGGCCTATGTAGCAGAAATTACAGACCCTTGCATACTCGGATTGGACTTTTTAAGGAAACACAATTTTTCCTTGGACTTTAAAAATAACGAACTGCATTCTGCCTCTGAAGACATAACTTTATTCGAAATTAATGATGAAGGAGTGAAATCTATCCACAAAATAATAGCTCAAGACGATATCACAATACCGGCAAGAACAGAAATTTTACTTCCTGGATCCATAGCCGAAAATAGAAATTTCCGCTACGGCGTCATGGAATATCCCAAGAAATGTAATAGCCCTAAAGGAGTATTAATAGCCTCAGCACTCGTCGACCTATCAGGGACCGTTATCCCGGTGAGAGTTGCCAATGTAACTGATAAGGCGAGGGTTATTAAGAAAGGTGAAGTGGTTGCAGAATGTACCCCAGTAACCAGCGTTGAAAGAAAAAGTAACATCTCAAAACCCGTGTCTTCCGACAACATTATATCGGAGTTACTGCAGAATGCGCAATTAAACGATGAAGAAAAGAATGCTGCCGAGCGTGTTATTAAAGATCTTCAAGATGTTTTCTCCCGTTCGTCTTCTGACGTTGGTCGAACCAGTTTGACTCAACATAGAATCGATACTGGTGATCATCCACCAATCAAGCAACATCCAAGACGTCTGCCGATTGCGAAACAGGAAGAGGTACGAGCACTTTTAAAGGACATGCAAGAAAGCAATGTCATCGAGCCTTCAGCAAGTCCCTGGGCATCTCCCATCGTCCTGGTGAGGAAGAAAGACGGATCAACCAGATTTTGCGTTGACTATCGCCGGTTGAACGAGGTTACGAAGAAAGACAGTTACCCTCTTCCTAGAATTGACGATATTCTGGATACTCTTTCTGGAAGCAAGTGGTTCTCGACACTTGATTTAAAGAGTGGATATTGGCAGGTAGAAATACATCCTGATGACCGAGAAAAGACGGCATTTACTACAGGACAAGGACTTTGGCAGTTCAAGGTGATGCCGTTTGGACTATGTAATGCGCCGGCTACATTCGAACGTCTAATGGAGACTGTTTTAAAAGGTCTTTCATACGAAGCCTGTCTGATATACCTGGATGACATCATCATCGTCGGGAAGAGTTTCGAAGAACATTTGGAAAATCTTAGAAAGGTGCTTCAGAAACTGAAAGAAGCCAATCTGAAGTTGAGTCCCGCTAAATGCAAATTATTCAGACAGGAAGTGACTTACCTCGGACATGTCATCTCTGCTGAAGGTGTGCGCACGGATCCTGAAAAAGTGTCAGCAGTTAAAGACTGGAGACGTCCCGAAAATGTCCACCAGCTGAGAAGCTTTCTAGGGCTTTGCACCTACTATAGGAGATTCGTGAAGGATTTTTCATCCATTGCGAGACCCCTTCACAAGCTGACAGAGAGCAAGCAAAAGTTCGTGTGGACAAAAGAATGTGAGGATGCATTTAAGAATCTGAAGGAAGCCTTAACATCTGCTCCAATCCTGACGTATCCTCAGCTCGACAGACCATTTATTCTCGACACGGATGCGAGTAATGAAAGTGTCGGCGCTGTTCTGTCCCAAGAAATAGAGGGCCAAGAACGTGTAGTAGCTTACTGGAGCAAGTGCCTATCTAAACCGGAGAGGAATTACTGTGTCACCAGGAAAGAGTTGCTCGCCATAGTCAAAGCCGTAGAACATTTCCATCATTATCTATACGGCAGAAAATTCCTGCTCCGCACAGATCATGCATCATTGGCCTGGCTTTTAAATTTCAAGAATCCTGAGGGTCAGATAGCCAGGTGGATACAGAGACTCCAGGAATATGACATCACTATCCGTCATCGCAAGGGACAGTCGCACGGAAACGCTGACGCCTTGTCTAGAAGACCTTGCCCAGAAAACTGCCGATATTGTTCCAGGGTCGAAGCTAAATACCAACTGGTTAATCCAGTCGCACGGCAAATTACAGCATCAACATTGGCTGATCCAGATCCATGGACTGACAAGGAAATCAGGAAAGACCAGCTACAAGACCGTGATATTAAACCCATAATTGAGTTAATGGAGACCTCAAACAGAAAACCTACTTGGCAGGATATTTCGAGCTATAGTCCCACGACAAAACAATATTGGGCTCTCTGGGACTCACTCCATATTCGAAACGGCGTCTTGTACCGAAAATTCGAATCGGATGATGGAAAAACTTTCCGATGGCAGCTGGTACTCCCAAGATCCCGAATCCCGGACGTCCTTAAAGAACTACATAGCAGCCCTGCAGGAGGTCACTTCGGAATAATGAAGACCTTGCAGAGAGTTCGGGAGCGTTTCTACTGGAATAATGCAAAGGATGACGTGCAAAAGTGGTGCCGAACTTGCGATGCCTGTGTAAGTCGGAAAGGACCGAAGAAACGCAGCCGGGGGAAGCTGCAACGTTACAATGTAGGAGCACCTTTTGAACGTATCGCCTTTGACATCTTAGGACCTCTGCCACGAACTGCTGATGGCAACAAATACATCCTCGTTGCCATTGATTACTTCACCAAGTGGCCTGAAGCGTATCCTATTCCTGATCAAGAGGCTGTCACAGTAGCAGAGATGATGATACAGCACTGGATTTCCAGATTCGGAGTGCCTCTTCAGTTACATTCCGATCAGGGAAGGAATTTTACCTCGGCTGTAGTCAAGGAACTCTGCAAGCTACTCGGCATTGACAAAACCCAAACGACGCCTTTACATCCCCAGTCGGACGGTATGGTAGAGAGGTTTAATCGAACCATCCTCAATAACCTCTCATTAGTGGTTTCCAGAAACCAACAGGACTGGGACAAGAAGTTGCCACTATTTTTACTGGCTTACCGCAGTGCTGTCCACGAGACTACCGGCTATTCCCCATCTCAGATGCTCTTCGGTCGTGACCTTCGTCTGCCATGTGATCTTTTGTTTGGTCGCCCTCCAGATGCGCCTTCATCGCCTGAGGAATACATTCAAGACCTCCAGGCCCGGTTTGAAGTGATGCACAACTTTGCACGAGAGCGAGTCAACTTGGCGACGGAGAAGATGAAGACCCGCTACGACACGAGAGCTACTGGACATCGTTTCAACGAAGGAGACAAGGTGTGGTTATGGAATCCGACTCGTCGAAAAGGACTTTCTCCGAAACTACAATCACCTTGGGATGGTCCTTACACAGTCCTAAACAGGCTGAACGACGTCGTGGTTCGGATCCGTAAGTCATCGAACTCTAAACCTAAAGTCGTTCATTACGACAGGTTAGTTCATTACTATGGCCATAGTACGTAGTGTATATAGTTGTAAATAATAATGTACATAGTATAAGACCATGGTCCTATTTGTATTTAGTATTTGATTTGTATTTGTTAAGTAGTAGTATTTGATAAGTATTTGTGTTTAATAGCATTTGTATTTGATAGTATTTGTACTTAGTATTTGAATTGTATTTCGCGTTGGATAGAATTTAATTTGCTGAAAGTCACTTATTTTAATTATTGTTTATTTTGTTATTATAAAGTAATGTTTATTATAGCACTGATGCTTTAGTTGTAAGTTTGGCTTCCTGTCCAGGGATTGTACTGCCCGGGACGTGCAGTCCTTGGGAAGGGGGCAATGTTACGAATTTCACATTTATTTGGCTATTTATTTAGAATTGTAATTAGATTTGCTTCATGTTGCCTTAGCAACGCAGACGATTTTTGAAGAGAAAGCTACGTCGAAAAAAAAAATAACAATAAAAATAAAAGAGCGCGTGCATTTAATGCTTAATAAATAAATATCTCGTAATTACTGTTGCCATCCAGAAAAATCTAGAAAAATCGTGATTGTTCTACTGATAATTAAAAAGCTTATAAAAGCCGAGGTGAAACACCTCATCTCAGTTAGTCAGTTAGTTGTTGTTGTTGCTGTTATACTTGTAGCTGTAAAAAGCGAACTGCTTAATGCTGTATTGATTGTAGCGATTTCGCTGTGAGATAGAACTATTATATCTGTTTTGAACTGAGTTTTTGCTAAACGTTTGAGATATTGTGATATTGTGCGAAGATTTGTGAAGAAATATTTCAGCATTTTAATTTATTTCTTGTGGAAAGAATAAATTTTTGTTAACTTTTTACGACTTGTGCATTCAATATATAACGAACCCGTACGCACGTAACAACTGCAAACAACAACCTTTATTAGAGACGTACTTCGCACAGAACCCAGTTTAAAACAAACAAATAAAGGTTAAACATAAGTATTTCATAAATAATTATCCATTCAGGGTTAAAACACCCTGATGCAATTTCCCGCATTCTGATGCCTGGTCAAGGATGTCCGAAGACACAATTTATGCGACGAAAACATGCCTGAACTGTGAAAAATACAACATTCAGGGATTTAAAAATCACAGGCGTAAACTCCGTAAACTTCCCATCTTTCTAAAAATAATTCACATTAAGTACGCTTTTCAGAAATTTCGCGCTCAGTGAGATTTAACATGATTTTTCTTCCGGGGCTGAGTTGTACATTTCCTTCTTGCGTTACATCGGAACTATCGCTGGGAACCAATACGAAGAGGGCAATCACACGCATCACTGACACAATGCTAAGCTTCGGTGGAAATTTGAAACCGACAGCGTAGAAGGTACGGCAAATGCGTCACTGGCTATTTAAAAGAAAGGGAAGGAGGGGGAGTATACTTGACGGTAAAAAACGCTTCGCTGGGCTAGCAGGTGGAAAAACGGGAGAATGTGAAACTGGGTTAAGGGTAACACTTCAACGATTTTACCGTTCTAAGTTGTTTAAAGAAGGATTCTTTTTTAAATTGTTTTTATAAAAGACGAGCAGCCATCAAAAAGTTTCAGAAATATTATGCGGTTTTATGAGGAAATAATGGCAACGATATGAAAGCTAAATGCATATGTTCCTAACCACTAGTGTACGGCTGAAGTCTATGTTATGATAGATTCTTAAAAAACAGCTATGATAGCAGACATTTTCCCGTCATATAACGATAAACTTCGGCAAGAGATTATTCCAAACTATTGAAAGCCAAAACAAAAATGGAACAAAAATTATCTTAACTAAACTTCCAACAAAATTACTTTCGAAAGGGTAGAAGGGAACATTAAAACAATTCTTTATTATTTTGTTATTTATTAGACAATTCTTTATGACACACAATACATATGTATATATATATATTTTTTTTAGGAAAAAGGTAAAAGTGGAGTTTAAAAGCTTGTTTACAGTTTCTTTCCTATGAAGGTCCTAACTATTATGTATCTCGAAGAAAGTCGCACACACACTATACATATATATATATATGTATATACACACATACACATAGAAATAAAAGTCTTTGTGTTGTATTTTTTATAACAAGCACAAAATTTTCTTAAATATAATAAAAGGACGAACAGAATATATAAAAGATTAACAATTTTTACATAACATTTTACACATTAATTTTTACAGACGCACTCTCTTTGGTGTTCAGTTTATGCATCGTATTTACATCACACCGTTATTTAATTTAAAAAGAAAAATAAAGATTTTTTAGTGCGTTGAAAAAAAAATGCGCTTGAGGAGGCAGATTTATCCGTTAATCAAAACGACAATCTTCAGTACCGACAGAATAACTGTTATCAGCTCTGACACAAAAAATTCCCGTTTATACAAACAATACATATGATAAATTGAGTGAAAGTCACAATCCTATACCAAGTAAGTACTAAATAAAGCAAACCCGTTCTACACAGATCAAGGACAATGTTAAATCCGCGCGTGATTTAACCTGCGATAAAAATTACATAAACCTTTGATCCAATAAAGGTAGGTGTGGTTGTCATGTGACTATCTCCGCCCGCACGATTCAGGAAAGAAATCAAAAGAGAATCTGTGTGTTGTCTGGATGCGTGATAGACCATGCACTAACAGCCGCAATGCCCGATAAAAATAAGACAAGGGCCGCATATAGAATTTAATAATTAATTAAGATCAATAACATAAGCTTAATTCCTTCACATCTAATAATTTACTTTAAATACAAAAAATACTGCTAAGAAAAAATACACACACAACATTTTCAATATGATTATTAAACTGCTTTTACATTATCATTGCAGGCTCCGCAGTATCTCAGTAATTACGAAGTGAGCTAGGAAGGAAGGGGCATACAGACCTGGTAAGCTCGAGGCTGCCTAAACACAGTTAAACGCCCCAACCCCTATAAGCAATCCAACAGGCCCCTAACCTATGGGTCGAGCCGACAAGCCAAGACTAAGCTGAGTCAACAGGCATACTCAGCAACTCACATTCCACGTCCCTGTCCTCGAACGAATGTAAAAACATCTTCCATCACCAGACGCCCCAACCCTGGACAGCAAAACGAAGTCACTTAAATACCGTCAGACAAACTGGCCCACCAATCCATCCTGTTACCACAACGTGATGGTACACAAACGTCGGTTCCAAACGCCCACAAGATGGAAACCAAGGAAGGATATAAATATGCAGTTTTGAGGCTCCAGACGACCGCTGGAAACATCAAACAGTCTAAAGGCTCGCCAATTCCACCGACGAGGATGTTTCCTCGCGGAGAATCATGCAAATCTGACTATATAGCTCCACCACAACCAATGGAAAAGACAGTACCATATGGTATATGCCACGCCCGAACCAGCCATCGACAGCGATGATTCTAGTCCTGTGACGACATTTTATACTTCCATGGCCGAGACAGCCTAGGTACAGATCGTAACCAGTAGCTTCACAGGTTTTGCCTAAGACAACTGAATGCTAGGAGTTCGACCCGGGTTCGATCCACTGCAAACTGGTTGGCTTTCGTGGTTTTTATCCCGTGTAATGCAAATACAGTTTCCCTTAGAGAATCCTCCACGAAGGCATCCTTCCCTTTAGGTAGATAATTCTCGTGCGCTTTGCCGTATTCAAATATTCCATATTTTTAACGTGTTTTGCACATTAAACAACAAAAAGTGTAGAAAATACTGATGAACCCTTAAACTTCAATAAAAGTGCTTTTTTAGATTCATAAATTAAAGCTAAATCCTTGACAACTAAATAAAAGGCAAACCGCATCTCCTCCCCGAAACTATGAAACTCCTCTCAAAGGGAAAATTCCTCCCGGTTCAGAACCCCTGCTGTAGAGATTGTGAAGGTTATATTCAAATTGGTCGTCTGAAATCCTTATGCATATGGGAAAGTTTTGACAAATTGGTAGCTTCCCTCCAAAAAATACTATGATAAAAGAATATTTGTGAAGCGCAGGAAATATTTCTTTAAACAGATACAATTTACGAACTTTCACTTAAATAAATTTTCTTTATATTGCGCATTCAACTGCAACTCTATACATTACATATGCACTTTCGCAAGGGTGTCAGCAAACTACTGAATAGGATTACATAATTTGAATTACACCACAGCATACTAGGGCTATCGGCTTAAGGGAATGACTGCCTAGATGGAGGACTCTCTAAGGAAAACTAGCTCGTATTCACGAAAAGGTCCATGCAACCAGTACTTTCCTGCGATTTGAACACAAGATGATGTACCCGTGTTCAGCAGTCACAATACTCGCCATCTAGCGGGCCGAATGCACGCAAAGAATACACTGAAATGCAGTTAATGTTTTATCAAGAGTTACAAAATATTTTCAAAATCTTCTAAAAATATGGAAATCTATGCCACATATTTTTCACTGTTTGCATAAATTACCCAGACGCTGCATGAATTATCCAGACCCGAACGAACTAAGCGTTGCTTTAACCTGAGACTGCAAATTTGGAACGTTATCATTCTTTGAAACGCCATTTTTTAGTTGTTAATTGATGTCAACTTATGAACATGTTCGTAAATTATGTTAACACATTATATTTCATAATTAAAACATATACACAGGGGGATTCGCTACCAGACCGACAAACTTGCAGGATATATAGGGGTACAGAGAGGATTCGGAATCACATAGGAATGTAGGGTCGCAAATGCCGTAGTTGCGAGCTGTGGTGCAGAGAAGTAGAGAAAAAGAACAGAAACAGTAACACATTAATGAGACAGAAAATATTTTATTGAAAGGCTGTATTACAGCAGGTGGGTCGAAATTACGACTAGAAGTCGTCTGGCAGACCTGAAAGCGGCGCTGCATAGAATTCCTTACGTTCTGAAAGATTCCTGGTATGTCACGTTTCCTCTCGGCAGCTACAGATTTTCAAGCGACGAGGTCTTCAACTGAAGGAACTGGCACCTCGTACACCAAACTCTTCATGTGATCCCAGAAGAAGTCCATGCATGATAGGTTCGGTGGATCTGGCAGGCTAATGAACCGAGCCGCCACGACCTATCTACCGCTGTCAAAAGTTTAGGTCGAGGTGTCGGTGGACGTCAATCGTGTAATTGGAGGAGCCTTGTCATGCTGGTACCACATGGACATACACGGAACTTATCTTGCATGGAGTTCTTCTGGGGTCACATGAAGAGTTTGGTGTACGAGACGCCAGTTTCTTCACTTGAAGACCTCGCCGCTCGAATATGTAGCTGCCGGGAGGATACGTGACATAACAGGAATCTTCAGGAATGTAAGGAGTTCCACGCAGCGCCGCTTTGAAGCCTGCCAGACAACTTATGGTCATCATTTCGAACACCTGTTGTAGTACAACCTTTTAATAAAATGCTTTCTGTCCCATTAATGTGTTGCTGTTTCTGTTCTTTTTCTCTGCTTATTCCTAGTCGTCTCTGTATTCCCCTACACAACCTGAAAGTTTGTCGGTATGGTAGCGAATCACCCTGTTACATTACATAATTAAAACATATGGCAAGTTAATTAATTTAGCCAATCATAGCTTTTCTTTAATAGGAGGGGGAAGAAGGCGCCACCAGGTTTATAGTTAACTCCATTAATCAGTTTTCAGATTGCATAACCTGGTTGCGTTTAGATACCAGTCCGTTACAGTCACTTAATGAAGTTGACCGCTAGATGCTACATAGGCTATAGTTTGAATGAGTAATCCATTGAAAGTTGAAATACGTAATAAAAAATCACCATTTTTCTTTCATAATTATTTTTTTAAAAAGTACTGTTTAGCGCAGTATCGCAGAAAATGTTTCCACTACCACCACCTATTTAAAGAAATAGAAATATCCATTCCTTACCTCCAGCTTGTAATAAAATGCGTGTACACGTTTCATTTTCATTTGTGGCAGCAGCATGAAGGGCAGTCCGACCGCGAGAATCTTTGGCATTGAGGAACTGGATCTAAAAAGGAAATACATTCAAATGTATTCAATTTTTATAGTTTTTTCATATAAAAAATGTTCAACAAGAAACACGGAAAAAAATCATACACAGAACAGAAAATACCCAGAGGTTCGCTTAAATTATTTAATAAACAGAGCTTGTTTCACAGTTTCAAGAAATTACTTTTATATAGCACAAATCAAAAGACAAAAAATAAAAAATAGCAAGCTTGTATCAATACAAAAATATATGTTTATTCAATATAGATTTATTTCACCAAACATAAATATAGCTCTTCCAGAAATCTTATTTATATTTGCTCAATACAGGATTTATAATTCACATATATCTTGACTATTCCTTTAAACTTTTAATGGATAAATCGGAATATCGCCCTTAATTCAAATAAGGTTTATTTAAATACACAAGAAAATTATTCAAAAACAAGAAACTAGATAACATCAAACGTACAGCGCAATAAAATGCAACCAACAGCAATTACTACTACTAAAATAATTACTCAGATTGTCGTGTAGAGACATTAGAATTTTTAATGATGAGAGACGTGAAAAATGAGCAATACCCTCGCCGGAACTCGAACCTCGGACCCCTCGAATGCGCGCCGAGTGTGCTGACGATTACACCACGAAGGCATGCTAAGAAGGCGGGAGAAATACCTTATATACTCTCCCTTTTAAAGAGCGACTAGGAATTAGGGGACCCAATTGCCAAATCCTGGTGATGGAGAATCATCATCCACCACTTTTTCTACTTCGGGCGCCACTGTAGAATCATTTTAGAAGTTTTCGAAACAAGGAAATCGAAGAAGTGAGCAATGCGCTCGCCAGGACAATGAGCAATGCCTC
The DNA here is from genome assembly GCA_000611955.2 of Stegodyphus mimosarum. Classification (NCBI taxonomy): domain Eukaryota; kingdom Metazoa; phylum Arthropoda; class Arachnida; order Araneae; family Eresidae; genus Stegodyphus; species Stegodyphus mimosarum. The sequence continues at coordinate 63,045 of KK122195.1, forward strand.
GGACCTATCGAATATGCGGCGAGTGTGCTGCCCATTACACCACGAAGCATGCTAAGAAGGCGGGAGAAATATCTTATAATCGCAACGGCGTCCTTAATTATGTTATGTGAGATTATTATAGATAAATAATCTGTTACAAAAAATTACCTGCATCCAAAAAGAACTGAGACACAATTACGAAACTCGACAGTAGCACAGCGTTCGAGTAGATAAACAAAAATGACCAAAAGCTGGCGCGACAAGAGCGTTTAATTTACAAGTAACAGTAGAAAGCATGTGAAAATCGGCAGGTGGTAAAGCCATTCTTGGCAGCTATACAAGCCGATACTCGGTTGGGCACGGAGTCTACTAAGTTGCCAATGTCCCTATGGGGTAGATTGCGCCACAAATGAAGCAACTTAGTGAGTTGGGACGCATTTGTACACGGCTGAATTTGCCTGCCCAACATGTAGTAAACATGTTCGATAGTCGTCGAGGACTTTCAACACGTCGAAGGCATTGTTGGCAAAGTCGTGCTGTATGCGGCCAACCGTCGTCCTGCTGGAAAACAGAACTTGGACGACCTGCTAGCATAGCCAATACCATCGGCTGCAAAATGTCGTCAACGTACCTGCAAACAGTCACAGAACCTCGCAGCACGACTAATGGTGAACGGCTGTTCGAACCCCGTTTACGCTACACCGCGTGCACTATTACTGCCGACAGCACACAGGGAGCTCATCCGCTTGTCCCGGGTGCTTCATTTATAGCTGTGAGTAATTACGTTATCATATGTGCATGGTGGTGCATAAATATTACGTCTACATAGTGGTACAAGAGTTATTACCTAGGTGTTACATATTATTGTCACCTGAATCACGGTTGTTTCCACATTTTTGTCTAACACAATACTTTGTGGATTGAACTTCTGTTTTTCTTTCAGTCAGTTCTGTTTTACATAGATTTCGCGTGAGCAATTCTTTTTACATACAGCACATTTCTATATTCAGTTCGCTTTTCCATACGCTTTGTTGGATTCACATAATTGTTAAAGTCCATATTATGACAATTGTACCTTCATTAATTTAATTTTACATATCACTGTTATGAATGTACATGAAGTAGAGTATAAATATTAGTTTGTAAATGCCACATATTTTAAGACTGTACAAATTCATAATCAAAATCGCTTTCACGAGTTACCAAAAGACATCCATGATGTGATTCGTCCGATGTCACTTAACGCTACAAACTGCAGTTATCCATCCAATAATGAATGTTACTCTTATGCGGATTGGTTTGGTTTATTTAATTAACAGCAAAGCACTCGAAGGCTATTTCTTTTTTGCGGAATTGCTTTCCTTCTTTTCGATCTGTGCGGAAATGCCGTGTGTTGAAGTGAAGAAGGTTAGAAGATAATTGAAATAATCCTTTTCCGTAAGTCAACTGCAAAGAAAATGAAGACAAATAACATCACGGTATGACGTTCCGACTTATCATGGCCGCTATCATAGGCAAACTTCTGGTTGGTTTTGTTTACATTCTAATCGGTATTGTCTACATGTTAGCTACTCATTAATGAACGTTTATAAGCCTCCTCTTCTAATTTTAATACTTAACATAAATGATTTTTTGTAGAAAAAAATTACAAGGACTGCAAATAACTGTTTCAAATTTAATACAATCCAGGTACATGAAAATGTATAAATGGTAATTATAACACAAATGTATATATCGTAAAACCTAGAAAACCAGTGGCAGTTTTAAAGGTATTTTATGCAAATTATGCCTAAAATCCCATTTTCTGAGTTAGTGTTCGTTCACATTTGCTCTCGAAATCAGAGCAATTTTATTTAACAATACTGGTGCGAAATGGCCGACTGCGGTAAGATAGCTTCCCCGAAAAGATGGGGTTAGATTTGCCAGATTTGGCGAAAAAAATTGGCGATATGCATAGACTGAGCGAAAACATTCTTGGTGATTATCCTCGGGAATGTTCTCGAAGGTACGATAAAGCTATATGTACTCTGCTTATACACGAAAAGTGAAGAGCATTTTCAATTCAGTAGTGTAGTAGTAGTGACTTGAGTTTGCAGATTTGCTTGAGAAAGATCGACGGAGTCGGGAGTTATGCTTAGTGCTTTGCCGTGAAGTTATCTTCACGGTTATAGCCTGAAGGCTGTGTTGTAAAAGTGTCTTTGGAACTGTCCCGTGTAATACTGGCGAATAAATTATGTTTTGATTCTTCTTCAATGGTTATCATCAATAACTCTAAATCCACCAACCCGTAGAACGCAACAATTTGTTTCGCAGTCTTATCCGCACACTACAGGGCGGCCATGATAAATCGTGAAATCACGTTGTTGAGATTTCCCTGGCTTCACTTTTGTGACGTCATGCTTACTCCAACTATTCTAACCTCCTTGGTTGAAGTACTACTAAACCGTTGTGAAGGTATGTGCTCTGAATGCAAGCAAAAGTGCCACACCACTTTGGCTACCAACGCTCGGCAGCACTGCGTGAGCCGTAGCGGAAGGAAGGCGCCTCCTCCTATTCTTTCCTTCGTTATTACTCCCTTAGCTTTTGGTAATGGTTTGGTTTATTTAATTATGGCAAAACACAGGAGGGCTATCCGCCTCAGAGCAGAGATGCCTTCGTGGAGGAATTTCTAAGCCAAACTGGCTCGTATTTACGTTACGTAAAGGGAAAAATACGAACGGGCCATGCAGCTGGCTCGTTTGTCCGGATTCGAACCCGGGCCGAACAACCATTGTTCAGCGATTTTACCGCTCAGCTGCTGGTGGGCCTGTTTTTGGTAATGAAAATCACGTGAAATTAGATTCCAAATCTTTAAAATCTAAACTTTTCTTCAGATTCTTGTCATAATAACGCTAAGTAGTTTATGGGAATTGTGTTCGGGAACTTCATAAAATTGCTTCTGGGGCCTCCAGTTGGCAATCATTGTTTAAGATCTCGCATCCGTCCCCCTCTCTTTTTTAATAAAAAAAAAATACATAATACCTTTAGAAGCACTTCTATAATTTTTTCATGTTCGTATTCCCTCGGAAATTATTATAATAATCATAAAATGTTTTTTCAGTTAGATATATTAAATAGCTTGTTTTCTTCAGCCGGAGAAGATGAAAGAATTTAGAACACGGAATAGGAAATATTTTATAAAAATTAATTCCACGTAAGAGCATAAAAAGAGTATAGTGAATGAAAAGCTTGCTTAAATGACCGGAAAAGAAAGTACACAGCATAGCTTGGAAAAATACCACTTCAGTAATGAACCGTGCAACAGCTATAAAGGAAGAAAAAAAAGTTCTCCTGAAGTTTTTCAATCATCATATTCTTTTGAAACAGACTTTTTGTCTGTTTCATAAAAAGAAATATTTAATGTAGTAACATAACTTTCCTCAAAGAGAAAGCGAGTGAAAAATGAAATAACTAAAGTCTAGTTTCCATTATACAGATCATTTGAAGAAATTTTATGGCCATATTATTACGCCTATTTTTAACAAATATATTGTAGGAGTAAATTAAAAAGAATATAAAATGCATACGAATTTATTAATCACTAATAAAAATATACATTTAAAAAATATTAAATAATATTTAAAAAATATTGCACTGAGGTTTCTGTATTCATACAAAATGAAATACAGATATATAAATCACCGTTACAACATTCCTTTTCACAAGCAATAAAAATGTCGGATTTTAACGAGTTTTCCCGCCACCGCAAATATCGTCTGCGCATACAATTCGCGTTGGCGAGTTTAATCATATTTCGTCAAACGATTTTTTGCTTTTGAAAGAAAGAGACTTGCTTTAGAACACTGTGTTGTGAAATTTGTAAATAAATATCGTTATCATCATGTACAAGGTGTCTGAAATAGAATTATCACGCTACCAGATTAGAACCATCGTTTACTTCCAGTTTCTGTTGCTAAAAGCTAGCTACAGAATGTTACCAACTGTACTAATGTTGTATACAACTGTACACTGTACTAATGTTGTATTATACGTCACTGTGAAAGTTTGGTACCGACAGTTCAAAAACAAGGATTAGGGGCATTCAAGAAGCACGGCGCTCTGGCCGGCCTACTGATGCTGATGAGGCCCCCCTGCGACAACTTCTGGAAGAAGATCAGTATGCAACCACTCGAGAGCTTGCTAAGGAGTATGGAGTTAGACGTTAGTGCCATGTGTCATTAGTCGCGATATACAACGCATGATTTTGACGTACAAGTTCAATCGCTGGATGCCGCATGACCTGACTCAAGCAGATAAGGACAGACGTGTTCGGACAAGCACTAATCTGCTCGAATATCAACGCGCAAGCACAAAATTCTGACCGGATCGTCACTTGTGAGGAAAAAACGATTTCCTCAACAACACGGCCAAAAAGGGGGTTGGCCTGCGCCGGTCGGCAGCTTCGAGAAACGCAATTTGACTAACAAAAAGATCAAGCTTTGTATCTGGTGGTATGGAAGCGGTATTGTACATAAAGAGTATATGGAAAAAGGTAAAACCCTCGATTGTAAGGTGTGTAGCGAGATGCTAGTCGTGTTGACGCTACTATCAAGGAAAAACGTCGAACTGAGTTCCGGTGCAAAAAGATAATGTTCCGTCAATGCAAGACAATATGTGTCTGCATTCCCCGGCTGACTTTTTACGGACTGGAATGGGATCTTTTGCCACACCTACCATATAGCCCCCACACCGCTCCTTCGGATTTCTACCGTTTTTCACATCTGTAGCTACATCTTCCTGGTGCTATCTTCCATTCTGCAAAGGACGTCCGAAATGAGGTTGTTCTGTTTTTGAACTCACGTCCACCAAATTCCTAGACAAAAGGCTTTGAAAAACTACCAAAACGTTGGCAGAAAATCATAGATTTGGGTGGTGATTACAACCCGTATTAAAGGTACTGCTTTCATGTTTTATTATTATTATTATTATTATTCTAACTTTATTAAGTTCGTTTTTGGCGGAAAACTTTCGTTACAACCAGATAAAAAGGTTTCTATTGTTCTAAATGTCTGTAAATAATACGTTTTTGTTTTGTGTTTACCTACTTTTATTTAATACTCGCTGTTAGTCGGCGTGCGTTGCAGTGCTATTTAAAGGAAAAAAATATTTTGTTTTCCTGTTTATTTTGTTGATTGACGTGTTTTGGGATACACAATATTTTTTTGTTTTTCCATCGGTGCGTATACGAATAAATGGGAACGTTTTCCGATTTACTGGTACAAGCCCCAACGAGCGGTGCAGCGATCGCGTCGAACTATATTTCTTAAAATGCGCACCTCGGAGGAAAACAACGGAGAACAGGTGGTGATGCGTCTCGGAGAGGAGAAAGCAGACAGACGTCGCCAGAACACACTAACTCTGGACTTGATGTTGTGAGGTACGCGGTAAAATGCTCCTGTAAGTTTCGATTTTGAAATGCTGTAATATTATTCCTTCGAGGTTAAATAACTTGTGTCAATAAATCCTAATTTGAATATGGATAAGTTTCATCTTACTTTATAAGATTTTATCATGCATTCAAATATCTATTTAGTAGTAAATCACATAAAGCGGTAATTCCAGCCTCAATCCTCCGGGACATGATTTCCACAAGTCTTTCTAGATAGCTGGCGTTGTCGTCCTGAAAGTAAATGGGTCCAACCTGTAAAACTGCCACAATGCAGGAAGCACACTATCATCCAAAACAGTGCAGTAGGCGTCGGTGTTGAGCTTACTATGAATTTGGATCAAAGGTCCCAGTCCATTACACAGATAAACACCCCAGACCATCATTCCAACTCCGCCGAACTTTACAGTGGGCACAATGCATTCTAGCAGGAGGCGTTCTCCAGGCAGACGCCAGACCTGTCATCTGAGCGCTTTCGTCGCTCCCCAGAACTCGATTTCACTGATCTACGGTCTACTGTCGACATGATTTGCACCCCATTAACCGAGTAGCGCGGTTGGACTTTCTGATCAAAGGCTTATGGGCAGCAGCATGATCATGAAAACCAAGCAGATGTGCTTCCTTAAGGAAGGTATTCATTAAAAAACATTCCTGGATACCCGTTAAAACTCACACAGTACGTGGGCGATTGGTTGGATGCGGTTTTTCCGAATTTCTCTGGACAGTAATCGTAGGTCTCTATCTCCCAGTTTCGTGGATCAGCTGACTCGGGGCATATTCCGACAATCATCGCTGACCTTCAGCTTCTGAATCACACAGGCCACTGTCGATTTTGGACAATCCAGCTGCCTAGATATATCCGTTGATACCCGACGATCACACCTTTCCTCGAAATCATATAACTTTGCACTTCATCGCATCTTGCATGCGACTAATCCCAATGTTGTTTTCTACACAATATTTAACGGTGGAAAGCGTGATCAAAGCCTAATCTACACTGCAGGCCACCCAAATTGCAACACCAAGAAAGACAAGCGATATCACAACAAAATTTATTTAGTACATAACATGTTGACCAAGTATCAAATGATTAAATTTATAGACTTCTCTGACGTGTGGTTTCTTCCAGAATCAGTAGCCAGAGTAGCCGCCATTGTTTGAGATTACCGCTGCCACACGCCTCGGCATTGATTCAAAGAGACTTTGGATGTGTTCTTGGGGTACAGCAGACCAAGCAGCTTCCACACGTTCTCAACGTTGATCTGGTGTGGCAGCTTGGGAAGTAATCTGGTTCAATCGTTCAGCAACCATGGCCCACGTTTTCTATCAGCGAAAGATCCGGAGAGCGAGCTAGCCAGGGAAGCAATTCAATCTGGCGATTGACGAAGAACCCTTGGACAATGCGTGCCACGCGTGGTCGCGCATTATCCTGTTGAAATATGGCTATGGGCAAGCCCTGAAAGTAAAGAAGGACAACTGGTTCCAACACCTCGGAGATGTAGCGCTGACTGCGGCAATGCGTACTAGAGGAGTGCGAGAGTCATATCCAATACCGCCCCATACCATAATACCCGGTGCAGGACCAGTGTGGCGGTGCATAACGCAGCTGTTCAGCATCCTCTCTCCACGGTGTCCGCAGACTCAAATGCGACCATCGTGGTGTTGCACACAGACGCGTGACTCGTCAATAAAGACAATTTCATTCCATTCTGCCGTCCACATCCTTCTTTCATCGTACTATTGGGGGCGGAGACGTCTGTGGTTCTGCGTCAAGAGTAGACGAAGCAATATACGTCTTGCGGACACACCACTCTGCTGTAAACGGCGTCGAATGATACGCGCAGACACTGGATGATGCGTTACAGACTAGATGTGCTGTGCTATGGTTCGTGATGTGACTGGACGATCCGTCACTGCCATGCGCACAATGTTCCTGTCATCACGTGAAGTGGTGCACTGGGTTCATGTGATCGAACACGTCAGTCCGTCGTACCTCCTGTGTCCAACGGTCACATACCCGCATTACAGTTGTTTGGTTTCGTCCAGCACGACTACCGATTTCCCTGAAAGATGATCCACACTCTCGGTAGGCCACTATCCTTCCTTTGCCGAACTCGAGTACTTCATCAAACGATGACCGCTGTTTACTACGAGGCATAATTGATTTTTTTTAAACCGCAAGAAAAACACAATTGCCGAACTTAAAATCGCCAAAAACTCCAAGCCTTAAATTTGAAGTGCCGTCACAGGCGCGCGTGATGTACGTCTGCGTTGAAATTCTAACATTTGCATATCTCACCTCCACTAATGCATGTTGTAAATTTCGTGTTATTTGCATGCTTCCTTCAGGGTGTTGCATTTACAGTGATCAACAGTGTACCCCAGATATCGGCATTTGCAAGGGTGTCCAAATAGTTATTGGTAAATCGTGTATTCTGCATTATAATTCTAAGCAGCCTTTCTCGCCAAATACTCTGCCAACTCATTGTCCTGTGATCCAGCATGATTTTTCATTCAACAAATTTTGACAAGAATCCTTTTGCATTTCAATGAAGTTCTTTACAGCATAAAGCTTCGAGATTTTGAAAATAGTTTAAGCAGAAGCTGAGTTATTACATTTTAAAATCGCCGAGTTCGGCAACAAAAATCTGCCGAAATTTTCACAGCGTTCAAAGAAATCATCTTAAAAGGTTACGAGAGTTCTGATGAGAAATTCCAGTTATTTTTAAACTCAAAATATCAGAATATTTAAATAATTTTCTTCCCCTCAGCTAAGGCTTATGGGACGACTGTAAAACAATGGCAGAGCTCGAACTCGGTCTACAGCGAGTTCTGAAGAATTTTAAGATCAAGATTTGAGCCTTGACTCAGTGAATGAATCTGCAGTTGTATACCAACTTCTATAACAAGTGTTGTAGAATTTAGAATTGTATAACAACTTCCATAATGGATGTTCTAGAGTTTGCAATTGTACAGCAATTTCTATAACTGATGTAGTAGAATTAGCAACTCTAGGAGTCAATATTTTTGGAATGATATAAGAAACCGTCTTAAAAGCGTACGAGCGTTCTAATGGGAAATTACAGTAATGTTTATATACATAATGCCAGAATATTTCGGTAATTTTCTTCTCTTCAGTTTACGATAAGAATATAAAATACAGGCAGAACCGCGAGTTACTCCAAGTTCTGCATTCAGTCTAAAGCAAGTTCTGAAGTATTCTAAGACGATTTGAGCTTTAAGTCAGCGAATGAATTTGTAATTGTACAGCAACATCTGTAACTTATGTTGTAGAATTTTCAGTTTTACAACAACTTCTAAAACTGATGTTTTAGAATTTTCAATTGTATAGTAATTTCTGTAGCAGATAGTTTGTAAATTTGCAATTGTATATCATTTTTTATCACTGATATTCTAGAATTTGTAACTGCACAGCAACTTCTACAATTGATCTTGCGAATCTTTAAAGCAAAATATCCTCAGAATCTGCCATCTGTTTTTCTGTGATCTTTCCGTGGATGATTTACAAATGACAGTTTTAGTTTAACTGTGGCTATATTTCGCTTTTCCACTGGCATCAGCAGTAACTCTACCGCTATCAAATCAAGTTGTTCCTATCCTTTCACCTGCTTGTTCAGGAGGATTAAACATGTATTATAGTTCGACCGTCTCATCCGCAACCATGAGCGCAAACACGCATGCTCCATTTGGACCGAATTATTCCCAAATTAGGGAGGAAGGATGAGGACTTTCTTTTTCTCGAGCATATAAATTCTCTTTTTCCGGAGAAGAGAAGACCTTCATGTGACACGTCGCAACAAAGTAATAACGTTTCTTTTGGACGAGTCTGCGCGTTTTGGCAGAATGCCAGCCAAGGCTGCGTTTAAGAAGGTCGAACTATATTTATTTTATTTCTTTCAGCAATGCCATTCATAAAAATCAATAGTAGTATAGTATTATTAGTTTCTTTGACAAACTCACACTCAGTTTTCAATGATTTCGCTCAAGTACGTTAATTTGATTTCTCAATAAAAATCATTAACACTGTTAATTAATGAAATTAACAGTAAATTTACAAGTTCATCTAATTATTTAAAAAAATGACATTTGGAATTGGGCAGTAGCTAAGGAAGACAATATAAAAATATAGGATTTACTTTACACGAATTCTTACATTAATTTCGTTAAATTTAGAGATATTTTCAGTTTTTTCTAATATTAAATAATGAACAATCGATACGTATGTTTTTTGCATTGTGGAAAAACGACACCAGCTAGTAGCATCAAATTCTGAACATACAAATTCCTTCAAAAGGAATATGTGCTCCTCGATATTGGAATATAAAAATTCGAAGGTTTTTTTTTTTTTTTTCTTTTCCTTAAGTTTATTGGAGAGTTAGCTCAGAAGAGCTATTAATTTCGTTTTGGAATTTTGCGTGAATTCACTTTAAATGTCCGTATCACTTTTTAGACTGCTGCCACCAAATATTAACGTCCAGTGTTATATTTAAAGAAATTAAATAATGAAGAATGTGCATAAATGTATATATGTTCCTCGCAATGTGATAAAACAATGGCACCTAGAGCCATCAAATTTTGAATAACGTAATGCTCCGCCGAATATGAGCATTTGAAAGCCCTAATTTGTAATTTTTTTTATTATCGATTTCATATTTTGTAACACTTTAACGAATTTTTGATTAAGAAACACAACGATTTCAAGGATACCAATGGCGACATTGTACTGGAAAAAAAAAATTAGCTCCAGCGCGTCAGACTGTGTATCGGGAATTTTAAAAATACGCTGATTTTAAAATTGTTTTGCGATACTGCTGTTGAATTTTCTAGTTTAAGTGCGAAGAACATGATATTTAACAAATAAAAGTAACACAGAAAACGTTAAAGACCCCTTCGGGGCGTAATGTAAAATCTGAAAGCTTTCAGATATTTTTTCTCCCTATTTACTTATTTATTTAGTTCACGTTTCGTTCGAACTTTAGAGTTTTTTCATTCTTGTAAAACATAAAGGAAGTACTGTAATCGCGAAAATTTTTGGGTATAATTTTCAACGAAAATATCCATTTTGACTGTTCTCGAATCCATTTGAACCATGCATTTGCATACCTGTAGATATGGAACAATAAAAAACTGTTCCCCAAAACGGATTGTAAAATGAATTTAAAATGGATTCAGAACAGATTTTTTCGTGATATCTATGTAAGTATCTCGCATAACTCAAAAATGAGTAGCCTCAGCATACTGAAATACTGTATACGTAATTTCTATTTTGTGCACCTACCTTTTTGGTTGCAATCAGTCGCATCAAAAGTATATAAATGTAATACTCTGTTACCCGGATCGGTGAACTTATTTTTTTATTCTTTTATGTTAGTAAATTGTGCATTTTACGCTTTAAAAGGTCATTGAATTATGTGGTTTTTATGTTCCTGTTAAGGTTTTTATGCTTTAATAAATTTTATAAATTTTTCGAAAAACATTTTCAATCATAACCTGTAAATATTTTGCCATGATCTTAAGGTAGGCACACCTGCAAAAAATTAGAGTTTTTTATTCAAAATTTCCCAACGTAACGTCAATTTACTGGCACGATTTTGGAATTTCGCGTATTTTTATTATAAGCGATAATAGCGAAAATGTGGTTTACGCACTTTGTTAAAATTATTTGAAAGTATGAATGATGCCTTTTTTCCGCTCGTGTACAATGAAAAGAAGGAAAGGAAAATAGGCTGCTATAAATTTAGAAGTTCGCCAAGTGAATTATTCTTGGCACAAACTTGAAAAAATGCGCCAAGAGAAATTTTTTAATTTCTCCGTAAATTTCTCACCAAAAATTTAAAACTTTAATATCTAGGCATAATTTGAGTCGTAGAATCGAAATATGCAAAAAACATTGGTATGTTATTTCAGAAAAAAGTCCGATTATGTGTCAAAATACCTACCTTAGAACAATGCTATAATAAATCTAATATACATCCTAAATCGCGCTTTCGAGGCATGAAAAATGCAATTTGAATTTCGTCAATCGGCCTAGTAGAACGGAAGATATAGAACTGCCCCCCTTTTTTTCCGCAGTGTACATTACGTTGTTGTAATAACACAGTGTACTGCTGTAATAGAAAATGTAAGATTATCGTGCAGGGTATCTGGAAAAAAGATTCAAAATATTTGTAAAACAATATTTCTGATTTACATGAGTATGGAGGAAAGAGTTCGAATTCAATAAACCTCATTCTACACGGCTTTAAAAACGCTCATATTAATAAAACTACAACCGATGAGCCAGCTGTTGTGTGAACTTTCAGGAGTTGAAAGTTGCTCATCTTGATTTGGAAAACAATGTTTACAACGATATAAATACGAAAGAAAATTTAATTGTGTTAAATTTGGCAACAAAACTCTTCGCGGTGTTCATTCATGACTCTTCAGGAGACTTCTTAGTAATGGACTTCCTGCGGTTTTTTCACAGTTTATTGTCCTAAAAATAGGTGCCCTCCCGTGTTGGAAGCTATTTCTATTTAGAACAATAGATTTTAATAATTCAATTAGCTACAATACGCACGGAATCTTCTCCTGAGGAGTCGATGCTGTTAGAGAACCCGTCTGCTGTTAATAGCTGACGTATGCGCGATGCGATAGAATACACCAATACACAATTGCATGATGGAAGAGCATAAGAAAACCTTTTTAATATATAAGATATACAAAGTGTTTATAAAGTCCCGGACCCATTTTGATGTTTACTAACTCATAAAATAATGAAGATATAAACAGACTTATGGCATTTATTGATGGAATAACATGTATTTTCCTTTTCAGGTTTGAATATCTTTACTTTTGTAAATATCGTCTGCGCGTGTGATTAATTTCAGATAATTTCATTTTCCAGTCTAAATATCTGTACTTTTCTAAATATCTTCTGCTTATGAATTGCATTTTCCTCTCTTTTGTTTTTGGCAACTATTGCAATGTTATGTTTACTTTTGATGTGTTGGTTTAATACTTTTGTATGTGATGTTTTATTCGACCGGATATTAAGGAGAATGTATACACCACAAGAGATGGATTGGGCAAGGAGGTCCAATTCCTTGGCCACCCAGATCACCTGATATAACGTCGCTGGACTTTTTCCTTTGGGGATTTGTAAAGGACAACGTTTACAGGAGGAGAGTGCCAAACATCGATGACCTAAAAGCCAGAATTACAACCGCAATAGTCTCTGTGGGTGCCGCTTGCCGGTACCTGGCGTGAAATTGAATATCGACTTGATATTCTCCGCGCGACGAAGGGGGTACACGTGGAAGTTCATTGACAAGGGTCATGAAACTTTTTGAGTCTATCTAACCATTTATTTATTAATTTTAATCTATCTTTATTATTTTATGAGTTATTAAATATTAAAATGGGTCCGGGACTTTATAAACACCCTGTATATTTAAACACAATATTAAGGCGATGCGAGCTAAATCTGCCAGCATAAATAAAGAATACCCAAGCATAAATAAAAATTACACCTTCATCTGTGTAAAAACAGCAAATTCCTATTTATGTTAAACTAAAAGTGCTCATGTTGAGCGTGAAAAAGAAGAGTTCATTAATTTCAAAAACAGTAAATGAATGATTAAGGTAACTGTTTAAACCACTTACAAGAGTAGTACAAAGACATTGGTTACACCTTCAGTGTTAATTCTGTGGATAAAATAGCAAAACAACATTTTAAGGTTATTTTCACAGATGAAGCAATTTAGTGGTCGGATTGCTGCAGGAATAATAGCAAAAAAACTACACAAGTTTATTCTCACCTAGTAACTCACTCACCGAGTTTGATTATGTAAAAAATCCAAATTTCTCCAACACTTTTAAAATATTCCGTTTGCGATAACATAAACCAAAAAAGCATATAATTAAAATCTGAAAGTTTCAGATTACGCTTAAGTAATTCCATAGAATGAAAGCGTTTCACTAACTGTCAGTAGTAAATATAGCAAATACGCATGGCCCACGTAAAATAGCGAAACATTTTATAAACTATTAGATGAATATGCATTTACACCAACATGTTCTATACCTTCATGAACGTTCTACATCTTCTGTATATTTACAAAGCGAAAAAATACGTAGCGTAATTCTATAAACATATTTAACGTTTTAAATTACATATATCACAAATTCAACGTATTGTTATTTAAATAAATGAGATTAAAAATTAAATACACAATATTCTTAAGAAATGTTATAAGGCATTTCTCCCACATTCTTTGCATGCCTTCGTCGTGCAGTGGTCAGCACGCTGAATGCGTATTCAAGAGGTCAGTGGTTCGATTCCCGACGAAGGCGTTGCTCATTTTCATCACTCCTGCTTCCGAAATAACCTAATGTCTCTACACTTGCGCCCGAACTAAAAAGGTGATGGATGATGATTGTCCACCGCCGGGATTTGGCGATTGGGTCCCTGAACCTCAGTCGCCTTTTAAAAGGGGGAGTATATGAGGCATTTCTCCCACCTTCCTCGCATGCCTTCGTGATGTAGCGGTCAGCACGCTGGACGCGTAAACCAGAGGTCCGTGGTTCGAGTCCCGGCGAAGACGTTACTCATTTTTCATGTCTCCTGCTTTGAAATAACCTAATGTCTCTACAATGTATATCTATTGCTCTTAAATAGTTTAGATTGTTAATTAATAGCAGGGAGAATAACTACGAAAGAATAATAGGTTACGTTTTTCAGAATGGCAACAGATTCGAATAAAGTGAAACAACGTATTTACATTGACCCATGAAAAATCACATTTCTAGACTAGAGCCTTTTTAAGCTCAGCAATAAATATCTTTCAGGCTATAATTTCATACTTTGCACAGCTTTCCAGAGATCTCGTATTTAATCTCAATCAATCTTAATTATCTCAAATTTTTTCAGTTAAACCCAATGCACATCATAAATAAAGTTAAATTCAGGAAAAGAGCGATATGCTGACGTAAAGGTGATTACTGAAAAGGCAGAAAATATTCAAACTGTTCCTGCCTACAGTAGAAATCCCATTTTAAACTCTGTATGAAAGTTGCAGTTAATTCTTTCTTGCTATTAGGAACGGAAACTGCAGTTGAACTCTTCGTGAGTTTCTCTTTGTGGAACGGCATTTTGAAGGAAGCTAAATTACGTGCAGGATAGTGTGAAGTAAAAATTTACAAGAAAGCTACTTGATTAGGATTTTAATCTTTAATACCATCATTGATCGAGCATTAAAAAGCTTATTAAAAAATAATTTTAAAAAATTAGCGAATTGAGAAAATTTTTTCCTCCTTAAAAACAGAACCCCTTGACTTAGTTTTAAAAATCTAGCATTTAATTCTCAGCCTAAAAGTACAGAGAAGAAATTGAAGTAAGTCCAAAAATAAATGGCCGTAACTTACTGTTAACAGTAGAACAGGCGCCGCTTAATGTCCGCTTAACGTTTGTCTACGGTCCTTTTGATATCATTAACCGAATGATAACCTTAAACGATTAGTATAAATACCTTTCAAATCAGAAATAGAAATTACACTAATTTAATATAATTATAAGTAGAAATATACAAATACTTATATTCATAGCATTTTAAATATGAAAAAGATGTTTACTAGTGGACTACATGCAAGCGTTTTCCAAAGAATCATTTATATGTTACAAAATGGCCAGCTGCGGGAACTCAGCTTCCTCTCACAGAGGACTTAGGGTTGCTTAAAAATGGCAAAAGAAGGCAGAGTCGCCATATTTGGCGCGAAATCGCCCATTTGGCGACAAAATCGGCGATATGCCATAGACGGATGGAGAACATTCTAGAACGAATTCTTACCGGTTTGGCCGAGAATGTTCTCGAAGGCAGGCCAAAAGCTATGCCTGCACGCGGAGTAGCAGTCTAGTGTCGAGTTGTCGTCGAGTGTATCACGAGTTGGTGCATCAACAGTGTGCACCATTGAGTTATCGAGTGCATCGCAAGTTGCAGCGTGGAGAGTCTCGAGAGTACATTGAGTTCCAAGAACGATCGAACCGAGTCGGGAGCCGTACTCTAGTGCTTTGCCGTGAAACTGTCTCCACCGTTATAGCCTGATAGCCAGATGCCTGTGTTGCTAATTGCTTCAGCGTGTTTCTTGTAGTTTTTCAACGACTGTAAACGTGTTTTTGGAGCTGCCCTGAGTAACTGGCTAAATAAATTGTGTTTTGATTCTTCACCAAGTGCTGTCGTTAATCACTCCAAATCCACAAACCCGTAAGAACGCAACAATAAACTGTGTCTAAGACTTTTGACAATTATTTGTTCGATGTTATCTATTTATAACGTGCTTCGCATCGCCGTTAGGCACTGCAGGGGAAGGAAGAGATGCCGCTTGGAGGACTTTTTAACGGGAACTGGCTCGATGAGAAAACCCACGAAAACGGCCATGCAACCAGCCCGTTCGCCGGAACTCGAGCCCCGGGCCAAACTACCAGTGTTTAGCGGTTTTTGCCGTTTGGCAGCTGGTGTACATTTGTCCGATGTTGTACCCCTGATCTTCATACTCGGAGAGCGTTCCTTGTATCAGCATTTATACGGAATTCATCAATGTCAGCTATACGCTTTTCAGAACGTTTATTACATGACCTGCTTGCATTTGTTTCAGAAAGTTATCTTCTGTCATCATCATGTGCCTCAAGAAGAGAGACCTGATCATTCTCGAACCATTTCGAAACCAACATAGATATTAAAAATCTGTGCCAAACTAAACAAAAGACTGCTTTTTTAGCCTAATTTTAAATGCTTGATTTATAAGGTATTTCTCCCGCCTTCTTGGTGTAGTGGTCAGCACGCTCGACGCGTATTCAAGGGGTCCGTAGGTCGAGTCCCGGCGAGGGCATTGCTCATTTTTCACATCTGTTTCAAAAAAATCCTAATGATTCTACAGTGGCGCCCGAACTAAAAAAGGTGGTGGATGATGATTCTCCACCACTAGGATTTGGCGACTGGGTTCTCTAATCTCCAGTCGCCCTTTAAAAGGGGGAGTATATAAGATATTTCTCCCGCCTTCTTTGCATGCCTTTGTGGTGTAGTGGTCAGCACGCTCGGCGCGTATTCGAGAGGTCCGTGGTTAGAGTCCCGGCAAGGGCATTGCTCATTTTTCACAGCTCCTGCTTCAAAAAAATCCTAATGACTGTATAGTGGCGCCCGAACTAAAATGATTCTCCACCACAAGGATTTGGCGAGCGAGTCCTCTGATTTCCAGTCGCCCTTTAAAAGGGGGAGTATATAAGATATTTCTCCAGTGTTCTTTGCATGCCTTCGTGGTGCAGCGGTCAGCACGCTCGGCGCGTATTCGAGAGGTCCGTGGTTCGAGTCCCGGCGAGGGCATTGCTCATTTTTCACATCTCCTGCATCAAAAAATCCTAATAACTCTACAGACTAAAATAAAAACCAAGCGCAGTTTGTTGATTTGATATATTACTTGGTAACATATTCAGTCACCTGACAATTCTTAAAATTTATTTTGACCTTACTTGAAGAATTCACTTAAGTTTGAAAAATTCATTCTGTCAGATTATGAAAACATTAACCGAATTCTTTCTCACAATAAGCGATGTATAATCAGTGTTTTCGTATACAAACGGGCGGGACGTCGGCAATTCGATGATAACATTCGAACGATAATATTAACCGCGATCGCATTAAACCGCATCTAATGTAAAATGTAGGCATTCGAAACTTCCTCAACTTTCTTTCTCAGCTTTCATTTCAATACTATGGATATATATATATTGAAGTAGAGGCCAAGCCCGCCAGATGATGGGGCTGCAGCCAAAGCAAAATTTGTAAGTTCTAGGTAGCCCTGAAAAGCAAATGTATGAAAACATTTCAATATGAAAGAAATTAGCTCATTAATTCCAAGCAACAAGCAATTCGTAAATAACTTTTTTATTGCCGAACCAGGAAACAAAAACTTATGACACTTCAGGTTAATACGTATGACGTCATGATTTAAATTTAATGTAATACAACATTTTCTCAATATAAGAATTAACGTAGCAATAATATATCGGGTCAATTATACTAGCCTGAAACAAAAAAGTTGCCAACAGCAGCTATTTATTTAAAATGCAAACATTAACGATCAACTTTCGACATGTAGTCACGTTACGTGCAATCGCGTGCTTTCTTCAACATCAGAATATGACCTTATATAATAATAATATTTTAATGCTTGGCAATGCTATTTTTATTTCCTATTTTGTAAAACTTACAAATTTTTGATTATCAAACTCTACGATTTGAAAGCGAGCAGTAGCAACACTTTTAGAAATAAAGCATTTTTTATCGCAAACGCGCGAGACTGCTGCCACTCGGAAAAATGAGAGCGAAAATTAGTGTTTTCAGAGTTTTTAATTACTCTCTCGGCTAATTAAAGTCGAAATGGCTTCCCACGAATTTTTTTAATAGGGAATAATATATTTAATGTTTGGCAATGCTATTTTTATTTCATTTTTTTAAAACTTGGAAATTTTTCAATAAGATTACTCTACGATTTGAAAGCGAGCAGTGGCAACACTTCTCGAAATAAAGCACATTTGTGTCTCGCGCAGACTGTTGCCACTCGGAAAGATGAGGGCGAAAATTAGCTTTTCTAGAGTTTTTAATTAATATCTTCGCTAATTAAAGTCATACGAAGATGGCGTTTTACGTTAAAACCAAATTTCGACAAACCAATGGTCGAAATGGCTTCCCACGAATTTTTGGAATCTTGAAATTCAACTTTCCGCCTTCCTGGAGAAGATAATGCCACAAACAGTTGCGCACAGATTTTAATAGTATAGATAAATAATTATTTCTACAAAAAATTGTAAATACTTCTTCCATTAGAATCATTCTATACTCTCTAAAAATAACAGAGGCAATAAATATATTAACACTATCGTTAAATCAGATTTTCTGATAAAAACTACGTACCGGACAGATCGTGACTTGTACCTTGTTGCAAGCAGAAAAGAAAAGCCTTAAACATAATCAACATTCGAATGGTTTACTATTCAAGATCAATTATTACAAAAGTTTCCATGGCAACAGTCGGAGAATTGAACTTTAGTATCGGTTGAGAAATCTGCAGACGCTTTCAGAGATTTTTTTTTCCTTTACTTCTTTTTTGTTCTTTATTTTATTTTCAATTCTAGGCGTAAAACAGCGGAAGAATTTGATTAAATCACGTATCTAGTTTACCAGAAGTTCTTTTCCCACTGTAATGTTGTTCTCGTACACGATAAAAAATGCTGAAGGAAAGGCAGGAATTTTTTAGAATTAATGCTTTTAGATCATGAAATATATTTAAAAGTGTTATATAATTTTTAAAATTTTTAATATAAAAATTATTTAATGACTGTAACGAGTACTTTCTTACACTGAACATATGAATGTCTTCATCTGCGTTTGAACAAATGGAAGTTGCTATAAATTTGATAGTTCTCTATTATTTAACGCAATACGCTGCCATTCTGCAAAGCGTAAGATATTTATGTTTTAAATTTTATCAGAAAATTAAATGATTTAAAAGAAATGACAAAATCGACGAGGAGCTAAACATGGTTCAAATCCTAAAATATTGGCTATAAACTGCCCAAAAGATTTCAGGAAAAATCTCGTTTAATTGAAGATGAACATATAACATTTGATTTTAATGTACACTGCGGGGGGGAGACAGTTCTATAGCTCCCGTTCTACTGGGCCGATTGATGAAATTCAAAATGCGTTTTACATGTCTCGAAACCGCGACTTAGGATATATATATTAGATTTAAAGCATCATTCTAACATAGGTAATTTGGCACAAAATCGGACTTCTTGTCAACAATCGACCTGTGGAAAAAAATTGGCATGCAATAGCATGCCAATTTTTTTCCACAGGTCGATTTTACTAATCATATTATGCCTAAATATTACATTTTGTTAAATGCGGTACGAAATTTAAGGAGAAATTCAAAAGTTTATCTTGGGATATTTTTATCCGTTTACGCCAAGAATAATTGATTTGGCGAACTTCTTAACTTATAGCAACCTCCCCCCCTCCCCGCTGCAGACGCGAGAAAAAATGATATCGTTCATACTTCAAATATTTTTAACAAAGTGCGTAAGCCAAATTTGTGTCATTATCACTTTTAAGAAATATGCCAAATTTCAAAGAGCGCGAATATATAAATTCACGTATATCGTAGGAAATTTTGCATAAAAAACTCTAATTTTTTGCATGTATGCTTAGAAATACATCTACTTTAAGATGATGGTAAAAATGTTACAGACTATATCCAAATTGTTTTCGAAAAATTTATAAAAATTATTTGAAAATCCAAATTTTACAAAAAAATCATAAAAAATGGACAAATTTTATTTGGAATGAACCTGAATTTTAAAATGTGATAGAAGCAATCAAGTAAATTTAATAAAAAAAGAGATATTAATAAATATACATCAAATTCAATTAACATGGAGGAGCTAAAATTTTGAGAGCTAATTTTTTAAACACTACTCGTGCGATTTTTACAAAATTTGATAGTTTGGCATAATTTGAGTCGTAGAATAGAAATATGGAAGAAAATTGGCATGTCATTTGAGAAAAAGTCTGATTTTGTGTCAAAATATCTATGTTAGAATAATGCTATATATAAGTCTAATACATATCCTAAGTCGCCTTTTCGAGACATGAAAATAGCAGATTGAATTTTGTCAATCAGCCTAGTTGAACGAGAGACATAGAATTGCCCCCCCCCTTTTTTCACAGTGTACATGACGTAAATAACGTAAAACGCTCCAACGCAATTCTTAATGATCACATTATTTAAAGATTAACTACTTTTTATTATTAAACTAATATTGCAACGCTTAAATTATATCCCCAGAGTATATTATTCAGGGGTAGCCATATTAGTTTGCCTCGGTTATATCTATGAATGTTTATTATTCAATTATGTGCTCGAGCCTACTCTGCTAAAGAAATTTTTGTGAATATTCTTTTAGACATTTTACGGATTTCTGATAACAAACGTTCTTTAACAGACATAATTAGCAATGACAAGTTGTATTCGACAGGGACAGTATCTTGGGCACAGTCAAAGAACATCAGTTCTCAATTATAACTAACTGAACGCAGGAAAGTTGACTCGAATGAAAACTTTAAATGTTAACGGCAGTAATATTTGCGAATTCCCGCACACAAATCTCGAAGGGAAGCCAAATCGGATTACACACTTTTACATCTACTTCCGTTAACATGCTCAAATCGAAATTTCTCAAGTTCTTCGTATATCAGATATATCAAAAATAAAAACTACCACATGGCTTAAACACTCGAGTCAGTTTTATAGCTCCAATCGAGCATTAAAAGACGCTAAATCTTAGACTTACCTGTTCAAGCGTATAAACGATAAAACTTTGTCTCAAAAAATAAAGATTTTATACCACCCGAATAAAATCGCATAGCTTATTATTATGGATTCTTTAGGAAGAGATTTCAAAAGCTTACAACGGAAACACGACGATTTGTGATTTATTACAACTTCCCTGAAGGTCTACCTGAACTTTTATTGTTAGCTCGTTCATCGTCACGACTCAAAGTTCTAAATATTGATCGGAGGATATTGTAATTTTGCGAAGTTTCCATGGAGAAAAAACAATGTATTTTGTTATTCAAAATGCCAGTTTCAAGAATGCAAATACGTTTTAAGAATCTGTAAGGTTATTATTTAAATTAACCAGCTATTTATAATTTGAGCCTTTACTGTAACTTCTCTCAGTTTCTTCACCAAAATGTAAATGAATAGATAGCATTTAAATTGAGGTGTTAGAAGTTTCAAGACAGAGCGTGTTTCTGGCTAAGCGTGCATGCTACATTTAGTACCTGCCAGTTCGGATACTTCTAACCAAAGCTGTATGTAAGTAAAGCGTCGGTACTTCAATGGGAGAAATTGCGCTTCGTAACGACCGCAGCGCTCGTAGCGGTGGCGATGTGGAAACACAATCAGTAAAACTGCGCATGCTCCTTTTCTTTTCAGTCATTGGTTGTTTTGATTTGGTTGTTTGTTTGATTCTACCGAAATCTTGTTAGCTTCTAACGTTCTTTGGTTGTGTTACTTATTAATTTTGTACTTTTTAATTACAAAAGGCTCTTTTCAGAACCAATTTTGTTTTTTAAATTTTCTCTAATGGCGTATCGATACTGCGGATTAAGGATTGCAAGAGTAAGATTCGTCGAAATCTGATGGAATACATTTCTACACGTTTCCTTGAGACGATGCGTACTTAAGGAAGTAATAAAGAACAGTTTTAGGATATGTATTGTTGAAATTAAAGGTAAAAAAATCTGATAATTAAAAGAATTATTCCCCTATATTTTATAATAACGCAGGTACAAGTTTTAAATAATATTTTAAAAAATCTTTTTTTTTATTCCCTTTCAGAAATATTCAGAGAAAGTTATGTACTATTTAATGTATTTCACTATTAAAATAAAAAGAGCGCTAATTTGAAATGGACCGAATTGAGCATTAATTACAAATTGACTTAGATTTTTTTCATTTAAAAGATGCCTCAGAAGCTAAAAAAATCATGTCATATTTGAGAAAGTATTTTAGGTAGAAGCTCTGTAAGTGGAGAAGAAATAATGCATAATTTTAATGTTAATAACAATAAACTTTGCTTAAAAATGTATTCTTTTCGTATACTTAGGACTCTGAAATACTGTACAAATAGAAAATATATACATTTATATATATAATTACGACGCAATTGCAAAATATTTACATCCAATCGTGTGAAAACTCATTGCGGCCTCGCCATCTTACTTCCGACCTCCATGACGTCACTGCAGGGGAAAGGAGGAGGGGAAGAGATTTAGTTTACATCGCCACCACTGCAGTGGATTGGCGCTGCAATTTGGCGTCATGTTATAGTATGGGAGTGCCGACGCTTTACTTACATAGAGCTTTACTTCTAACAGGGTTGCCACTCAAACAGGGGAATGAAATTCCCTGACTTTTCCAGGTGTGTTTTAAAATTCCAGTTTATAAGCGTAATGCACTTTGGCTGTGCTAAGAGGTAAATTAATTATGGTACCACTTGAAAACACAAAAATTTGCCAATTACATGTGACTTACATATTATCCCCAAAGATTACTATTATAACTATAACAGGAGTTGTTTTCTCCACTGAAGAATTGAAATCAGAATCTGCCCAATGTGGATAATTTTTTTTCTGACATTTTGCAACTAACCGAAAGAAAGAAATCTATTTAATGATATTTTTAAATAAATTCAGGTATTTTATATTTATTTAGCTGAATACATAAACAAAAATATGTGCATTGAATTTCGTGATGTTATGTCATCATACTGCTAGAATTAGTTTCAGGATTATGCCAAAGAAAACTTCCTGAGATCTGAAAGTATTATTTACTAATAATAAATAAATTTAAGGGGAAGAAGCAACATTAAATGATATGAATAACATTAAAATAATTAAAAACTGAATTACAATAATCAACGATATTTTTGGCGAATATAGTTATATTAAATGGTTAGCCTAGATGACTGATTATTTTACAGCAAAATGACAAATAAGGCACTTCTTAAAAAGAAAAAAAATTATTTAAAAGATTTTGCGGTACAATCCTAGTATACGATACGGCCTTGGCACGATTTTGAAAATTGCCGCCAACACCAAAATGGCCTGTTTACTGCTCATAATGTCGCCAAATCCCGTGGGTACCGTACACGGAGGGTATTCCAACCTCCATGGTACCACTTTACTTGGATTAAACCGATTTTGTTTGATACAAGAGTACGTATTTTCTTTAGTTGAATATGCACTGCACATGCGCATGCGAGTCTTTCGATTCTCGAGGTTACTGGGAACCAAAGTTACTGGAAACTTGCTTTTCCTTTCTAAAAGACAATTTGTTTGGAGCTGCAAGAATTGGCTCTATGCCAGCTGCCCGAGTGACGCTAACGCGCGCCAAGAAAGTGATCGCTTACAACGTCGCCGCAAAACTCGCTTTTTTGGGGGGACCGCTGTATGAAATTCCCTAACTTTTCCAGATTTAGACTAAAATATTTGAATTCCCTGACTTTTGGGGTCAATTTTCGAATTCCCTGACTTTCCCCTGTTTTCCAGGTAGCGTGGCAACCCTGTTCTAATTATTCGATTTTCCGTTATATTCCCAGCCGACAATTTAATTTTGACGCTCCGGTTAAGTACCAAGCCAGCTTCGTGTAATGTTAAACTACGTAGTCTTCGACTACTTACCACGTTTAACTTAAATTTTACTGGCTCCGTTTAGTTGCATAACCATGAGCTATGGCTAATATTCTCAGCACACGAAAATGAATTTATGTTCTTTTTTTTAATAATAAAAATGTTGTTTAAAACTTTCCAGGACTTTGACATTACTCCACACATAGCGATAATTCGCTTTATGTCCGTTGGGGTTATTGGACTAATCGTCAGTTGCTGATCAAGTCAAACCTCACAAATCTTTTAAGGGAGATTCACACTAAGGTTTACCTGACCTAATGGAGTCAGTTCCACGTGTCTACTAGCTCCGCTATACCCGCAGTTCAGATTTTTCAACTTGATGATCCGTGGGGAGAAAACTGGTTCTATAGATAGGTCGGCTACGTCAATTGTCTTCGTTAGCTCAGATAAATCCCAGTGTGAACCAGCGTATGTATAGTACTATATAGTTCGACAGCCTCATCCGCGACCATGTGCGTAAACACGCATGCGCCATTCGGACCGAATTATTCTCAAAATAGGGTGGAAAGGATGGGGACTTTCCCTCCATTCTTTCTTTCCACGGGAGAGAAGGCTTTAACTTCACAGCAAGTAATAACGCCCCTTTTGGAAGAGTCTACGTGTTTTGGCAGAATGCCAGCCAGGTTTGCGTTTGAGACGGTCGAACTATACATACGCTTTGGTGTGAACGGCTCATAGACCTTATAAGAAATAGACCAACCCAGATGGATTTTCTCCCTCGTCTGACGCATTCCCGGCTGTCCGCTTGACCACATCTGGAGGAGTAGGGACAACTAGCAGAAACTTAAAAATGGTTGGCTATTGCAGAGCCTATAGTTGTCAAGAAAAAGCTAGTTGTAGCGCCTCATTTCACAAATTAGAATGTTTACATATTTTTATTTTTGAAACTAAGATTGATTTTTCAAAATTTAGCATATTTATCAAGCATAATTAACGTTCCAAATAATTATAAAGCTGTTGCGTACTTTTAGGCCTGTATGTTTTTTTTTTTTTTTAGCTTTTTCTACGCTTAAGGACATTTGTAACTACTTCTTTTAGAAAATAATATTTTAAATCTGAACTAACAGAAAATTTCAAACAAACAATTTTCTCTTGCAATATTTTTGTTTTCTATTGGTGCAAATAAGTAAAAAATACTAAAATGCTTAAAAATGAATTTTTGAAAGTTTTAGTTTATAATTCTAAATTGAGCTACTTTTTTAAAATTATAGGTGAATATTTTAGCATAATTTCCATAAAGGAGTTTTCTTTCAATTAAATTTCATAATACATAATAGTGATAAACACTTTTAACACCTTAATAAATTTTATACATTTATCCTAATGTTGTGTAGCAAATTTTCATGTAACACTTAATTATTTAAGTTTGACTTAAGATTAATTTTCATTATTCTAAATTTATGCTACACAACGTTATTTTATTTAATATCTTGTATTTATATTTGCTTTGGTTTAATTTTAATTAGTGGTTTTGGTACTTTAAGATTTGTACGTCTCTTCCACTGGTTACTCGTAAACGCGTTGAAACAGACAATGGAATTAGGTGCTTTCGTAGGTAATAAACTTGATTTAAAATTACTTAACTTAGGTTGATTCTCATTTAACTTATATCATTGGATGCAGAAAAATTAGCCTTTTAATTTAAGAGTACTTTCAAGTCTCTAGCTTAAACAGTTTTTAAGTTACAGTTAATTATTCAACGAATTTTTGCACTTCGAGTATTTTTTTTGGTTGAGGGGGAAAGGATTGAAAAGCGTCACTTTTGCAGTTGATTTCCAAGCCTTTGCTTAGGAATTTTTGTCCGTTGCCTAGGTTTGCTGGTTTTCCCACGCCTACGTCGAATTCTTGGTTCTTCTTTTGGCGGGCTTGGCGAGATTCGGAATTTTGTTCCAGTTCAACTCCTCGATTTTTGGACGATATTAGCAGGGGTTTGTGTGAGGGGTAGAGTTTCAGTTTATTCACCCTTTTGGCGAGTTTTGGCGATATCTAGTGTCCGGACCTGACAAAAAGCGGGTGCAGGTGGGATTGCGAAGCTGTTGGGACGTTTTCGTTTTTGCATTCGGCTGACAAGAAGATAACTTTCTCGGGCGCCTTGGGCATCTTGTTGCTGCAACAGAAAGGATGAATTTGTTTTTTTAACGGGGGGCTTATGGCTCCTGTCACGTCTTACTCCATGGCTTCGGAAATAGTCCTTCAAAAATGTAAATGAAATAATTCTGCAATAGAAAAGGAAATGAAAGAAAATTATATTTCCATGCTTCAACTACCACAGAAATAATGTCCTTCAAAATGGAAAGTAAATATTTCTTCGTCAATTCTACCATCTGATGAAGACTCAGTCCGCTTCTTCAATTTATAAGAACAGAAAAAATCAATAGCCAAGCAACCTGTGTTCCGACCTGAGTTTCCTGATGGCTCTGAAGTTCGTAATACAGAAGGCTGGATGAAACTTCCAAGTTCCTGCGTACTGGGTATTCTTCGAATGTTCGGTGTCCGCCAAGCTGCCGTCGAACCCCCAAATCTCCAGGTTCACATCTTCCGTCAGTTAAGAAGTTTTTCTTTTTGAACTTTAATGTTAACTTAAATTCTTAAAGATTTTTTTTTCATCCAAAATTCTCTGGTTTAATTATTTCTTGAATTTTTTTAAAGATTCTATTATTATCAGAATTTAACTTTTATTTAAATGTTTGCTGTAAAGAATTTTGAAAGGTAGAAAATTTAAATCTTTAATATTTTTGAAGATTTGCTGATTTAACTGAGATCTGAAGAAATTTGTGAGCAGTCTTAAATTGCTCTAGTTAAAGGTATAATTTTTTTTTCCTCTTATGGTGCAATACTATAGGTACTTAACTCTGTACTTCATTATTTGAATTTTCTCTTGTTCTGGGATAAATAAGGTGTAAGAACCTTACAACTGAAAAATGAAATAGAAAATTTTAATTTGTATCTTAACTCATAAAAATAGTTATTACTTAAACAATAGTATTTGAATTGAAGTGGTTACTGTCTAAGATTGCAGTATTTGTGGAAAATATATAAATGTTTAGCTATTTGTTTTCTAAACTAAATAAGGTAGTTCCCGGGGACTAGTATAATTTTATGTTAGTAAATTTGTTTGATATCAGTGTTTTAAGGAAAGTAATAAACTAAGTTAGTATTATTGATTTTATGTGTTTACTTGAATTTCTGATTACACAACATGGTTTCACCAGTAGCAAGGCTCTTCGGGTTGTTGAAACGAAATTTAAAAGGGTACAAACACAACGCAATTCATATTTGTTTAAACTACTAGTATTTTACAGCTTAGTATATAACACTAACATTAAAATTATATTTAACTGTAGTAATTAATTCTGCTAGTATTTTATAGGGATTATTTTTTTTAAATTTATTTCTAGTTCGGCACAAGATATTTTTATTTACTGTGAATTTAATTTATTAGGCCAAAGCGCCGGCAGCCCAGAAAGGCTATTAGTTTCGAAACAGCATTTTGCACTGTTTCACTATAACTTTTGATAGTATTATTAATTTTTACATTGTTATTTATTTGCTCTTGTCCTTTTCACTTTGCAAATTGTGGCCACCAAATATTATCGCGGTGTATTACATTTTAAGAAATTAAATAATGAAGAATCTGCATTAATACATGTATGTTTCTCGCACTGTGAAAAAACGACGGTATCTAGAGACATCAGATTTTGAAGAATGTAATCCTCCAACCGAACATGGGCACCTGGACCGCCGAATTTCGAATTTGTTTTAATCCATACCATATTTTGTAAAACTTTCACAAATTTTTTATAAAGATTTCAAAGCGAGCAACGGCAACACTGTACGGAAAATAACATTTTTATTTTCAGCTAGGAAATTCTATAGATATGCTGTTTTCAAATATTTTGTGATATTGCTTTATGTGGTTTACGTGCGAAGAACATGATATTCAATAAATAAAGGTAACACACAAAACGTTAAAAAAGTCCCTTTGGGCGTAATATAAAATCTGAGTGCTTCCGGATTTTATTTTATTTTTTTCCCCATTACACTCAGAAAAGTTTATGCTCCGAATTTTATGAATTATTAAAATAAGTAATCATCTTCTGATCATATTGTAATGTTAACAATTAATGCTCATATAATGAAATAAATGGTCGTCTTTTAATGTTATAATAATTTTAAAAACAATAATTTTAAAACATAAAATTAAAAAAAAATATATCACATCTTGTTTAATTTTGCCTTAGTTATTTCAAAGCATCATGTACTATCAATCTTGTACGCAAAAGTAAATTCATCAATTTTCTATTTAGAGTTTTACCAAAGTAAAGCTGTTTATACAAGAATTACGCGTGAAAAAATGCAGTAAAAAGTGCATTAATGAGATATATTAAATCTTATTTGTAAAATGTGTGACTTTCATAATGTCATCACTTATACAACTTAACGCATTTAATAATTAAAAGCAGTTATGTGATACAAACGCCATAGGTTTGAGTGTTTAAGTAAACCAGATCGTCCCTACTCCTTTTTGCGAACATGTGGGGGATACGCGCTTCACCCACTGGGTTAGTCTATCTCTTATCAGGTCCCTGGAACAGCCCTTTAGCTGAATTTTTGCAAAGAGCTGGAATACAGTGAACCCACAAATTCCAGATAATTTGGATCTTCTGAGGAGACGGTGGTCTTACAGAGGTGATTTTTAATGTCGTTGTTTGTGCATGTTCTTAGAAATTTTGAGCACTTTTAAAGATGGTCCTCTTAAGGAGCTGATCGCAAAAAGAGAATTACATCGTCTCCGGTAAAGTCCTGACCCGTCCTTCATTCTCGCAACATATCTCCAAATACAAAACTGTTTTAATCCTTCGGCGATTGAGAGACTAAGCAATTCCTTCTTCCGAAATACGCGCGATACCTGTCGGTCGCAAGATTGTAATGCGAGTTTTTGTTTGCGCTCACTGCGGTGCGTAAATGGAATGCGAGCTGAGCTCGTTGAAGACCATCAAAACATTAAATGGCGCGTTTTGATATTTTAAAATCTGAAGCAATAAATTTTGAAAAAATAGCGAACGTTAACATTTTATATTTGCCTCCTGTATCTATATATTCAAATCCAAAAAAAGTTCGCACATTGGTTTTTTTTTTTTTTTTTAAAGTGGCTCTCCAATCGGACAAAATTTTCCAGGGATATTCAGTTTAAAAATTTAGGATTTTTGATCTTTTTTTTTTTTCCCTTTTAATCTTATTCAGTGAAATTTTTACTTCTTTGTACGAAGAACGGGAAGTATTGTAATCAGGAAAAATTCTGGGTACCATATTTTAACGAAGATATTCATTTTGACCGCTATCGAAACTGATGTTTTTGCGTGACATCTGTACGTATGAACAGAATAAAGGACAATTTTTTCCCAAACGAATTACAAAACTGATTTTAAATGGATTCAAACAAGAAATTTTCGTGGTGCCTGTACGCACGTGCGTACGTACGTATGTATCTCGCATAACTCAAAAATGAGTAGTAGCGCTGCAATTTTGTATATAGGATTGCTATACCATGTAGCTGTGCACATCCCCTTTTTGGCTGAAATCGGCCGCACCAAAAGTATATAAATATATACCCACTTTGTTACTCGGCTCAGAGAGCCAATTTTTTTATTCTTATATGTTGGTAAATTGGGCCTTTTTTGCTTTTAAAAATTATTGAATTATGCTGTTCTTATCTTCCCGTTATGCGTTAGTTAATCTGCATGCAATATTTGTAGAAATATCAATAATTTAAAAGCTGTCTAAGTGTGGCTAAGCTGTTTTTTTAACTATAGCAGCCATATTTGTTTACTTTGAAACTTAGCAGAATAGTGAATTAATTCCTTCTGCACCTTCAGTGTCTTTTTGCCGAATGGAGCCACAAGAAAACTTTTAGTTTTGTGCACCGAAAAATCTGCCTTCTTGTCCGCTGGCCATGAATGACTTGCTTTTGCGCAGAAACTGTACTTTTAATTGTAAAAATTGCTCTTTTAATTGTTTTAACTGTACTTGGTATTTTATGTTTCTCTATATCTTTCAATTTTTAATGAAAATATTTTCAGTTTTTATGTACTTTTGCCTTACAGCGAAGTGGGAACTGAATTAATTGAATGAGAAATATATCTCTAATGAGTTTAAATGAAACGCAGGAAAAAATGCGTTTAATTTAATATTCCCGACAAGGAGGTCATGCGGTGTACACATCAGATTTTGTTTACCAAAAGAAATTAAGCTTTCGCTAAAATATGGTTTCAGAGAAACTTTACGAATGACAATGCGCGAAAGACAAATTCCGAGAGCTTATTCCATTAAAGAAACATCTCAAACAGCCAAACAAGGAAACTGAAAGCATACCTTCTATAGCTCAATACGGAAATTGGAGTTTAGCAGCCCAATGAACTACATAGTTAAATTGCTTCGGTAATTAACTAATAAATGAGAAAAGGAAGCGAAGCGCAACAAGCCAGAACTAGTAAAAGAATAAAAACAATAAAAAGCGTTAATTAAATGCTAAGGGAAATTTGACAAGAATTTAAAAAAAAAAAAATGTTGAGGAGAGAAAGTGTCACTAGTCTATCACGATGACAAGATTGATAGCTTAGTGACATTAATGACACTATGACAGATTAGTGACATCTATCACGATGACACGTGATATATTAGTGACATTAATTTATCATTATAAATTAATCGACTATGTGTGCGTATCTCTGTTTGCGTGTATATGTACATATACAGGGTGGTCATATAAAAACTTCTCCGATATATGATATCTTTGGACCTATCCGCTCAACCAATCGAAATGAAATTTCAGATATTGTTTTTGAAGCTACGCGCTGGAGATTGTGATGATTTAAAACAATGGAGCTCTCACGGTTACAGAGAAAAGATTCCGAAATTTGCGAATGGTGACATCCACTTGTTTCCTGCGCCAATGGATCAGCAGCTCGAAATACCAAAAACAGCATTGGAATGACACATGTATGACGAAAACTGCCGGCGTAAAACATTTTCAAAAAAGAGCATTGTAAACGACCAATGACAACACATGATAAAACTTTTATTGGAATTACAAATTTTCAAAATGGCCTCCGTCTTCTTTGCAAATGTTTTACGCCGGGAATTTTCGTCATACGTGTATCGTTCCAATGCATTTATCGTTTTTCAATGCGCTGATTAATTTGCGCAGGAAAAAAAAAACTGAGTGTTGCCAATCGGGAATTTCAAAATTTTTCCTAACCGTGACTGAAACTATGAGAGTTCTATTGCTTTAAATCATCACAGTCTCGAGCACATAACCTTCAAATCACAATATCTGAAATTTCATTTCGATTGGTTGACCAGATAAGGGTTCAAATATCGGGAAAGTTTTTTATAACCACCTTGCATACATACAGAGAACGCAGGTAAAGAGGATTGTTGAGGTGGTACAAAGCGCTATTACGTGCAAAGCAATTATTTTCTACTGACGTAAATCTTCATTCCCGTGAGAATTTCGGCCTTTGCATTTATGTCAGATATTTTTAAATTATCCTGTAATCATGACTATTACATTAAACACTCAAAGAAAGTACCCTAAACAGTAACACACAAAGGTATTATTTTTATAATAATGTAATGAACAGATGTTACCAAAATCTAATTAGATAAAAATTAATACGCAACGTGGACAGAATGCAACAATATGTGCATCAATACAGTCTGCACATAAAGAACAAAACCATGCTAAATTTATAAATACCAAAACTTTCCACGGGGGTTTGTATTATGACAAAAAAATATGTTTTTAAAAATTAACAAAATATAATAATAAACTGTTAATTCTAAATAAATCGGGAATGGTCTCATCAGCAGTGGTATGAAATTTATTACAATACAAAAAATTAAACAGCTTTGAGACCGAGAATACATTTTGAGCCAAGATACAGGGTGGGGCAGAGCAGTTTGCTTATTTTGAAATTCAATAAAAGAAAAAGTAATAAATATATATGTTTAATTCTTTGAATAGCATCAAGTACAACAGTAAAGTTTATGTTCACGCTGTTTTAAAGATAATATCAGGCAGACAGCGTCCATTATTCTCAACACACTACATTAATCGAAGTCGGAAGTTTCGTTCAATTCTTTCCAGCACATCGACGTGTATGTTGGCGAATGTTGCATTTACTTATTTAAATTTGGCACCCTGGAGCAAAAGTTGCTTTAAAGAAGGTGGAGGTAGGGGGCGCAGTCGAGAAACCGGGCCGTAAAATTTTAGCCCGTTTGGTCAAAGAACCTCTATGTAAAGAAGGAAAGGCTCCACAGACGTAATGTAAACCACTTTGTCTGCAACGCCGCTACAAAGAAAAGGGAACATTCGCCAAGGGATTTGGCGACGGAATCTGTTGGCGAGAATTTCCCCTCTGTGATGTGCCGGTTCTTTGGTACCTAGCCGACATTTTCCCCCTCCGCGATGTGTATAGGAAATTGAGGAACACGGGTTAAGACGAATCGTTCCTTGACTTGTCGCGATAATTTAAACTCGGAAATGATAAAATATTAGGTGAAGTTTCACTTTCACTGGCTGTTGAACTTCCATTGTCCATATCGCTACTTGAAACCAAAGAACCTACTCTTTGTTTAAACTCTTGCTAAACGTAACGGTCGAACCTGTCCAAACCAACTTCGACATTCAGCTTCGAGCTTTGGCG
>KK122195.1:96487-112384 GCA_000611955.2 Stegodyphus mimosarum
GATTCTCGTTAATTATGAAGATCGCACGGCGATAAATCACTATTCCAAATATGACCGCCAAGCAGATGTTTCGTCCAATAAGAGCAGACCGTAGGAAAAAGGTCTGTAGGCTTTGTGAATATGCGAGCCACTTCTGCTTCTGCGAAGTTTTCCTTCTTAACAGTACATATTCTTTGGTTTGGTTCATTTAGAATCATGGAGTGATCGAGGGAGCAGCGGGCGTTTACTGTCGATACATACTTATGTAACCGTCGCTCAGACATCGCCAAGTAACATTCATTCCGTGACCATTTCAATAACGCGCCATGTGGTCGTGTTCCTGGTTGGCAATCGATTGTTTCGTGGGTAAGCAACTTCACGGAAATGGGTGATGTGAAGAAGAGGAAACCTGGGCTTCCATAAACAGCAACGTCACCACAATACATAGACATAGTAAAGCTTTCTGTTTTGCGATCTCCTAAGCGCTCTGTTCAGAAACATGCTGCTGGGTTGCCCGCTCGATCTCTTGAGGCGAATCCTTCATGAAGAACTGAAATTTCATCCCTACAGTTTGGCTGTAGTGCAGAAACACTTCTTACAATGCCTTGTTTTCTTCAGTGATGAGGCACACTTCCATCTTTCGGAATCGGTAAATAAGTAGACATGCACTATTGGAGTCCTCATAACCTTAGACAACTTCATCAGCTTCCCCTACATTCAGAATGTTTAACTGTTTGGTGTGCAATAGCGCGACTTGGAATAATTGCACCGTGGATGTTTTTGAAGAAAACGAACAGGCCGTTTCATTGATTTTGGATTGTTATGTATCTTTTTACCAGAACTCAACGAGATGAATGGTTCCAGCAGGAACATAAGCTTTACATGTACTTGATGCTGTTCAAAGAATTAAATATATACGTGCATTACTTTTCTGTTATTGAATTTCAAAATAAGCAAACTGCTCTGTCCCACTCTGTATAAGCTATGCCATTATATCTTAATTTTAAAGAACATCATTTTAACGTCACACCAGAGGATTTGTTAAAGTATTTATGTCCTCGCTGATCATTCCAGTCTGCTCTTTGACTCATACCTGTTAAACCTTTTCGGGGGGCGGGAAGGGGTGTCTTTTTAGTTCTATTATTAAGCGTTGCCTTCTTTGCAGGTAAACCACATAAAAATTTTTATGCTCAAAATCACAAGATAATCAAAAACAATATTAGTTTAGAGTTCCCATATTATGATTATGCACACAAATTATGCATTATGATTCGTAACAAGAGGGCAAAAAACTAACTACACACTAATCACAAGCACAAACCATAAACATAACCCTCAGAATTCCAGAATTGTGCCGATTTAGTGCATTGTCATATAAAATACATTTTCATAAAATTCTGGGTTGCCTACTTCAGCAACATAGCACTTACCTGGTGATTCTTGTCATGGTTAGGTGGCTAATGCGATAGTATCGTTACAAATTTTGTACACAGATAGATAATTTTAGCGAAATTATATGTGAAATTGTTGTAATTTGCTGCATAATGTATTACGAAAAACTAGAGAGAAACGATGCTCTGCCAGAAAAATAAGAATACAAGGACAGCTCTATATAGGCAAACTTGGCGACATTTTGGTCCTGTCCCTGTATAACTGTAATCGGTATTGTAATTGAAAAACTATAATTGATCTTCTATGAAACTCAGAGCCGCAGCCAGGGTTTTCAGCTCCTGGGCACAACAGAAGATTTCACAGCCACTTCTGCTTGCCAAGAATAGAAAATATTTCATTTTAAAATTTCTTAACATCAGTTTGGCACCCCTGGATGCTGCATCAGGGATAAATGTCTCCTCCTTGCTCCCCCTAACTATGCCTCTGGTGAAACTGTAATTATATCTAGCCCTCATATGCCTCCAATACTAGAAAGATTTCCGGAAGTACTAGAAATTTCTCTGCGATTGGGGAAAAATTATATAAGATCGGAGAAGGCATAAATTTCTCAGCTGTTAG
This sequence comes from Stegodyphus mimosarum, assembly GCA_000611955.2. Classification (NCBI taxonomy): domain Eukaryota; kingdom Metazoa; phylum Arthropoda; class Arachnida; order Araneae; family Eresidae; genus Stegodyphus; species Stegodyphus mimosarum. The sequence goes on from KK122195.1 coordinate 98,477, forward strand.
TTGTTAGTTCAGCTTAGTTCAGAGTATTGAGATATCTCTGTGTTCGCTTCACTCTTCAGATGTACTTTTGCATTGAATTGTGTTTCATGTTCTTAGTAGTTTGAAATATAACTACTGATTGTACTCTGTGATACTGTGAAGAGCTGTAGGAATATTTTCCTGGAAAATTCCAGAATTGTGAAGTGCTACTTTTGGTAAAATAATTTTTATCAAGCTATTGTCGGTTCTGTGTGCATTTAATATATTACGAGGCCCTACACATGCCATAGTACGTTGAGAATTATTCTAAAAACTTTTAAGGGCTGTGCTTCAATATATTTCTTATGAGTTCTAATACAAAACATAACATATGAACTTGCAGGTAATTCCAGAAATACATTATGTACTACCGTTATTTTACAGAATCAGTTTTAACGAGTTTTTCATTAAAAGCCATTGTCCAGACGAAGAAACTTTAGTCATACGAATAAATAATTTCAATACAGCTTCCAGGTGTGAACAGCATGGAGGTAAGAGATCAAAAAGAACATAAAAAAATGTTTTTTTTTTTATTAAATCTACTTTGTTGTTTAATGAGTGCTGCTGAGAGGCAAACATAAGAGTGGTGAGAAATCTAACTAAATGGCATCAATCCTTACGATATGTAAAACTTTCATGGGAAAAAAAAAATGAATTTGTAATAACAGTAATGGATCATTTAATATAACATATCCATATTGTTTAATGTGCATAACGATTGCACAACATTAGCACTGCATTGCATTGCCCCTATTAAAAATTGCACAGCTATTCAAGATGGGATATAAATAGGCTACCACATTTTTCACTTTGGCACATGTTTGACAACTAGCACCCCATTGATAGAAAGTACCCCAAAAGCTACGTCATTAGTAAAAATGACACTTTCTCATTATTACAGTTCCCGTAATTTAAACACAACAAAATAACCGAGAAATTGCCAGCGAAAGTCGTGAACTGTCGCCAAGTGGCTGGAATTTCTAACTGCAATCAGCTATAGTCCATCCACATGATTTTAATTTGGCTTATTTGACTACGGCAAAGCAAGTGACAGCTAGCTGTCTAAAGTGAGGGAGGCTTTTGTGGAAGACTTTCTAAAGAAAACTGGCTCGTATTTGCGTTACACAGATCTAAAAACTGGCTGTTTGATCATTTGCAACATTCACTGACAATTTATCAATGATCTTGATGCCATTTATATTACAAGGGTTGTGCACAAATAAGAAAGTATCATAAAAAATTGAATAAATTAATTCACTGACATATTTTCTAATAGATTTTAACTTTATAGAATGAGAGTTATTAACAGTTTAATGCACATACAGATTTTATAATGCTGCTGTATATTAGCTTGCCAAAAAGTACACAACTTACACACTAGACTAGATGCAACAATTTATAAATTTCTTTAAAGGATTACTTTTTATTAAAAAAAAATTTTTTTAAATAATTACAACATTTTTAAATATTTAAAAAATAGTTTTCATAAAATTTCATTTTAGTGCACAATTTTTATACCATTATAAATTATACAAATAATTCTGTTTATTTATTTGTAATATGTTTCCTACTCATTACTGTGTATTTGTTTATTTTATTTAGTATATTTTCTAGGTAATTTAAGTTTGCTTATTGTGAATTTTGGATAATGTTTAATTTGGGAGCACTTGTGATATTTGAATATGAATTATATTACAGAACCTATAATTCTCAGAAAATTCTGATAAATATGTTTAATTACTTTACTATTTTGTACAGCTGGCAACTCAGAACAAAAAAATGGGAAATAAGTTACTAAAGACTGGTGACAGACTGAAGAATCCTATTAAGCTCTAGTGATACCTGTTATGACACTGGCGACTGTTCACCAATTTGACGACATTCTGGAAATTTCCAGAAAACATATTTTTGAGACAACAGGACCAATTTCTTAGAAGTCTCGTAGTGCAGCCTGCTATCTCTTGGTCTGATAATATTGGAATTTTTGAAACTATCTGTCTTTGTTTGCAATTTGGATTTCATGTATTTGTATAGTGTTATGCAATAATTTTATTTATTTGTTTGTTTAGTTAATGTAATTTATACAATAATTTTGTGTATTTTTTGTTTAAATGAATTTGTGACTATTTCTTTTGTTTGTGTTTATTTCATGCATTAAGTTGTAAATATTTCAATTCTGAACTGAATCATTGTTTGAACTGCAAAGAGAGCTTAATTAAAACCAGAGATATGGGCAAGAGCCATTCTGCCACACCCTAATGTCAATTATCTTCTCTGAATGGGCGATAATAGGTGATTTCTCGTCAGACTAGAAACACTCTGAAAGTTTTTACAAAATGCTTTTTTGATAACTTAGAAGCAATTTTTTCTCAAAGTTTCTAGAACTGTTTAAGTGTTTACCCTTTCCTATAAATAGGGTACAGTGAACAGTGGAGAAACAGTCATTTTAGTTATTCACTTAAATCATGTGAAATTTATAGAGTTCCTTCATAGAGATTATTTTCTTCTATAAATGATTTCTCCTAACGCTATTTATAGCTGTTTATATTTTATGTATTGTGATTTACTTCAATAAAGTTTAACAAATACTTTATTGAAATAAAAATTTTCAATAAAGTTTTAACAACTTCTTGTTCATCTGCTCTATTTGAAGGAGATCTATATAAACCAGTGGCATGCAACCATAGGAATAGGACACTGTGAGGAGCCCAAGTTAGTTGAAACATAACCCACTTTAGGCAGATATGATGTTAAACTTATTACTCAATGATTTTTAGCTTTAGTTCATTCAATGATTTTGTAATTTATATTTTTCTTGTAATTAATTAGGAGAATTTTAGCATTCTTTCTCATTACCTGAAGTTACTTTTAATTTTATTTCTCCATACATAAAAATTATGTCTGAAATTTAAGTATAGATTCAAGTTTTCTTCTACTTGACAAGATCTTTACAATCTTGTCAGACAGAAAAATATTAAATTTTCGTACACCAGAATAGTGAATTTGTTTATATGTTGATGCTGTAAAAATCTTATGTTATATACAGCTTACCATTTCACCATGAAGAAGATCTTCCAGCAATTCCGCATTTCCCCACAAAGCAGCCTGGTGCAATAGGCGACCAGGAAAATCTTCTTCATTTTCCTCTTGAGCCATGTGTCAACTTGAAAAAGAAATTTATATATAATTTCCTGTTAGCAAAATAACATTTAGAATAATATATATGTGTAAGATATAACAAAATATGATAGCTGCTTTAAGAATAACTGGCAACCTCAAAATTAACATTCTGTATTTGGTGCTCTCCCCTTAAATTCACCAATTTTTCCAAATTCGAAATCCTTCCATGTTATATAACATTACTTAAAAAGGGCAACTAAAACTAAAATTAACCAATCACAGATTAGCTTTACTTATATGTCAGATTCAGTATAAATACTGCTGGTGAATTAATTACGTCATTCTTTTGCTGGCTTCTACCTTGCTAACATCTTCGCGCTGCTTCGCTTCTTAAATGCCTACATCGTTTCTTTCAAACAACCAATATACATAGAAATTTATCATATTTAATTATGACTGAATAAGTGTCTACCAAACTAATTGGATATGTGTGAAAATAAAGACTGGTGATTTGTCAGACTACAGTTTCGTCATCTTCATCTCGTCTTGTCACCCTGCCATCATGACTACACATCAAAATTATTACATATATGTATATATTAAAATTTATATAATACATATAGATATATATTTTTTTCAAAAGAATATAATAAAATTAAATTAAATTTAAATAATTCTCTTGCGCCATTGCTGCAAGGAATGAAATTTGAATTTAACAAAATTTCTATTCATAAAAAGCAATTTAAAGTAAAAAATTAATTATAGAAATAGGTTTAAAACAAATTATAAATAATTTATATTGCTGCGAACTAATCTAAAATATCATTTAAATTCTGAGAATATAAGTAAATCAAGTGCAAGTATCAAAATCTATTAAAAAATATAAAATTGTAATAATTTTTTTTAAATCCTAAAAATAATAAATATGCATAAGTGAAAAACTGTTGAGCTGGCAGATGACAGACTTATCAAGGGGAAGTTGTCATCAAACCTAACTCTTCAATTATTCAATTCGTGTTTCGTCATTTATGTAGGCAAGTGTAAAATTCAAAACCAAAAGTAAAACCAAATGATGTGACCTACCAAAAGCAATTCAAACGAGTGGAATTTTTAGAAAAGAACAAATCAAAGCCAATACAAAACAATACCCTTTATAAAACCAATTTTTTAGAAAACCAATTTAATTTAGAAAGTTAGTTCGCTGCAATATAAATTATTTATAATTTTTTAAACCTATTTCTATAATTAATTTTTTACTTTAAATTGCTTTTTATGAATAGAAATTTTGTTAAATACAAATATATATACATATTCATTTAATAATATTTTAAGAAAAAGGTAAAAGTGGAGTTTAAATGCATGTTTACAATTTCTTTCCTGTGATGGTCCTAACCATTTTGTACCATTTTGTAGATAGAAAGTCACACACAAAGGTAATACAAGTAAAAATTTACAATACTGATAGCATTGCTAAGTAAAAGAAGAAAAAAAAGAAAAAGAAGTATTGATCTCTTCAGTTCAACACTTCAAACAGAATTTAGCAAGGGAAAAGTGTTTTCAAGCCCAAAACCAACTTGATCAATGAGTTCCGAATACAAGTTTCATTCCTCTGAGATATTTGAGATTCAGGACCGTAAATTAGGAAATTTATGAAAAATTAGTTTCTAAACTTTGTTTTGTAATCTTTTTACAAAGCCTTGTCTTCTGTCTATTGAGTTATTTATATAATATTATAAATTATTTGATTAAAAATTTTCTTAATTTGTTTTTTAATAAAAACTAATCTCTGACAGCTTTAACTAACAGTTCATCAATCACTTATTACGACAACCCTATTGCATTCCATCACTAAATATAGTTACATTTCCAACCATTTTGTCTTAAATTTTGCAGACAAGTTAATTTTGATTTCCTTTCTGGCATTGTTCCTAAATTTGTATATAATTTTATTAAATAACTACTTTTATTTAACATATTAATATAAATATAATAATTTACTTTTGATTTTTAAATTAAAGTTTTAATCTAAAAAAATGTAGAAATTTCGTTTTTACTTTTGATTTTGAGTTTGATTATAAAGGAAGGTTTTCATTTAAAATAATACATTCATTTTTACATTTTTCTATTAATATCTTCCTTCGATAGTTTTTCATTGTTTTTATTGTTTTCACATTACTTACTGTGAGAGTGTAGGGGAAATATTTTTCTTGACATAAGGATCTCGTTTAATTCAGTTCTTAATGAATACACCTTAAGTTAAGAAGAATATCTTACTCATTTTTATGCTAGACTTTGTTTATGACAAAATTTTTTGGCTTAAGTAGACTAATATCTTTCTAATAATTTGTTCTTAGCTTGTGATCTAACTCTAGCAAAATAACTAATTTGGTCCTTACTTGGAAAAAAGACGAAACACTCTCACTTAACTTGATTATTGTTAATTCATAGTAGATTGGCTTGTTCCCTTTGACAAGTCAAATAATCAGTAATCAATGACAATGGCTACATTTTCAGTACTTTAAATTTTTCTACATAACAATAGAAATCAAAATACTTTAAATACTGACTTAAAATAATTACTAAAAATTTTTTTCTAATAATTCATAGCTTTAATTAAATTTCTCAAATTCCTTGGAAATAATGCCTAAAAAACCTTTTCTAATAATAAATTATTGATTTTGTAGTGATAGTGATAAGCAGCACACCTTGCAACCCCTCGTGTGCACTGATAAATACAGCAACCCTAGGTAGTAGCACAGAGAAAAAAAACAGTGACCGGCTGTTTGAATAGTAGCATGCATATTTGAAGTCTCGAAACAGAGATCAATTTTTACTGTGTAAGAAGTCTGAAGATTCTTGACTGCTACAGAGAGAACATTTAATGAAATATGGGCAAAAAGAATCCTGTGTGATCAACAACGATCACCTCAATGAGTTAAATAGCTGACTCAAAATTGGATTGCATCTGCATGTATCATTGTCACCTACATAGTGATGACAGACAGATGCAAGACTGCATTTGTCTGTCATCACTACGTAGGTGACGAAATGACTCTGCCCTGCTCCATCCCAATTTTAAAAAGAAAACTCAGAGAAACAGAATCTAGGATCTCCCACCTGTTTCCCTACCTTCAAATCACTTGAGAACAGTTTTGGCTACCATATATTTTAAATGTCCTAATGCCATACAAAGACCATATACTTACGAACAACCATGGCTTCTCCAAGATTCACACCCGAGCCCAATGATGAGGGCCATCTTAATCTATAGGCCCACTGGGCAGTTACCCAAGCTCCATGCTAATCCATTTACATTTCATTTACAGCTAATTTCTGTGATAAGTTGTTGTAGTAACTGGTTTGCCTAGGGGTCCATAATGCTGCTAAGATGGCACGAGCAATCATATAGCAGCCAGGAACACTAACCATTATATCAGTTGTGGTGGCTTAAGGATAAAAATCTATATTAATAAGATTTCAAAAATTTAAAAATTTGACACAATCACTGAGAAATGCAACAAAATTTCCGTTGAACCCCACCCCACTGCATGAAATCATATTAAATATTATCTCCAAAAAAGACTTGACCTTGTGAAACAGTTAATTGTCATTGTGAAAACAACTCAAATTGCATTTGCGATGCATTTTTAGAAGCAATAACTTTTATTTTCACTTGCTTTGAATAACATTATTTCCCCAGTTTTTGAGTTATACTGTTTCAAATATGATATAACTACTATTGTACAAACCAATATATTTCAGCTTAATTTCTTAAGTTTTAATTAACTTTTGAACTCTGAATTTGATTAGAGTTAGGTTATTCAAATATGGCAAAGCACATGACGACTACCTACCTACCTACCTACCTACCTAAGGGAGCATTTGTGGAGGTGCCTATGCCTTCATGGAGGACAACCTAAGGGAAATGAGCTCATATTCATATTACACATACAAATTCCTTGAAAACCAATCATGCCCATACAAATACATATGCTTTCTCTGGGTTTGGTCCAGGGACCACAGCTTTGGTAGTCGGCTTCCCTATCACCATGCCAACAAAGACGAAAAGTGTGTAGTAAACTTTCCAGAATTATGTAACTGTGGCTGTAAGACAAAATTTATTTCTGATATTGAAGATGAAATACAAAATTCAGCATAAAAAAAATAGCTTCCATTAATTTTATGTGCTAAAACAGGTTTCTAGTTGTGAGGTTCAACTCTTTAAATCTAAAGTTCTAACTCCAAACTCCACGAACACTTAACAAGCGAATAATCACTTAAGTGTGAACAGAACACTTACGACTTGAGACGGGTTTAAAACCCTTTATTATTCAGTATATTTACAATAAGTTCTGGCTTGGAACTTTACATAAAGCCGCCACTCGGGCTTGAACTTAAATACTAATAATTTGAACTAAAACTAGCTTAACTAAAGCTCTTAAATTATACAGTCGAAGCTATCAAAATCTAAATAGTTGGCCCCGAAGTATTAATTAAATCGGCGAAGTCTAGCAAGGGCCTAAGGTATGGCCAGGCGTAGTAAAAGTTAAGAGAGATGTAGCCAGAAGGCAAACGCGCGCTAGTCAGGAAATCAGACTCTCTCTGTTGAAGTCGGTTACGTCACGACTTGAATAGTACTCATTCTCATTTGCATTATCTGCGTTTCTGAATTCCCATTCTGGCAGGAATTTGTATGCTGAAATTAGAATAAGATAGGAAAGATACAAAACCTTAAATAACTGTTAGAAAATGTATAATAAACCTTATACAGTTGGGAAGAAAAAAAGATGTAAATCTTATTACTAGAACACTGATTTCCAAATGTATGCTAAAGTATGCATAGATGCTTAGAAGAAAGAAGTAGAAAAGAAATGTGGCTAAATAGAAATTAAGAAATTCATCGTGGGGAAATTTAGAAAATAACATTTTTGTGTAGGGCCTATTAGAAATGAAACTAATCAAAATTTAATTATAATTATGACTGCAAAATTCCAAGACCTTACATTTCTATTGTTCGCAGTTTTCAAGAGAATATGCAGATAAGTTACAGCACATGCAAGAATTGTGGAGGAACAATGCCCTAAATATGAATATATTGACTAACAATGAATATATTTATCAAAAACATATTGTATTGTTAATGAACCTTAGGGATAAAAATAAATTCTCTTACAATCATATCACTTGTAAATAGAAAATATTAACAATACATTAAATTTTTCATCCTTAGCTGATTATTCTGCCTTTTCTAATGATTTCTTTTAATAAGATTTAAAGTGAATTACAAAAAGAGAAATAAGGACAGAAAGAAATTAGGACTTTTTGTGATTAAAAAATGCTTTTTTGTTTATATATATACAACTTCTTTTATGTGTGTGATAGTCTCTTTAAATTATTCAAATTATAATAAATATAATCATAAATTTATTTAGTGCATCTAGAGAAATCCATTATGAGTATCATGTCTAAAATAATGCAATGATTAAAATCTTCACTGGTAAAATTACAAATATATTAGTAATTTTTTTTTATGTAACAAAAAAAAAATTAGTGCATTTCTTTTAACCTTTTATTCAGTTTTTCGTAAGTTCAATTGGTTTTGATTTAATTACATGACTGATTTAATTATATGACTAAGGCAAAGTACATTAGTACTGTCTATGTGGATGGATATCGCTGTGGGGGTTTTAATAAGAAAAACTGATGCAGCTACACTGTAAATAAAGCATCACTTGATTGCCATTTCAATCACCGAGACACAGACAGGAATGAATCACCATTGTTTCATGCCATAGCCATTACATTACTTAGAGGCTCTTCCAGAAATAACATTTGAAACATTTCATTGTTCAAATGTTCATTTATTTACAATTAGTTATATTACACATGAACAGATGATGTTAAAAATGTATTCTAATTATTCTGTATCATATACTGTTTTTGGCACTGTTATTAAAACTCCTTAGGGGTTTATCATTTGACAAATGATACCCTTGTCTCAAAAGATTAAAACTAGAAAGCCATTTTGATATTCCTTGAAGTGAATTAAATCGAACACTAATATCTCGCGAATATTGTGTGGAGCACGACGTGTCTGGATCAATGACACATATTGCCATAAAGGCACATAACATGAATGCAGTCATGATAGGTAAGACCTGGAAGGGAGTACCACTAAGTGGAAACAAAGGGCGGCAAGAGGATCATAAAATGATCCGAAATTGCAAATAAGAAAGGGCTAGAGTGTATGAAAAAGCAAATCAATAAGTGTAGTAAAATAAACTGGCAGTAGTTTAAAGTAAGAAAATCTCCTTATACTGTAAAAAAAAATGGCAAAACAAGTACAATGAAAGACAAAATAAATGTAAAAGCAATATGGAAGGAAAATGTGATAAATGACTAAATGATAAGATCAGTCTTCTTGTGGTGTGTGGAAAATGGCCTTAGATCATAGTCCTCTTCAAGTATTTTATAGTTGAAGCGATTAAATGAATTTAAGTATTGACATCCAAGTGCTTTATCAAGAATTTTGTATTTGTCTTGTTAAGATAAGTTTCAATGGTGTCAAGTCTGAGATCTTCATTAAGTGTGACATTTCTGACACAGTAATGTGCATGAGTAATAATGGGAAGGAAATTATTTTGAATTTTCGGTACTTAAGTAAAAACCCGTCAACCATTTTTGCCTATTAAAGAAAAGACACCAAACTATGGGATTTTTTGCCAAAAATGGATGTCTTCTTCAAACACACTGAGTTTGGTTTAATCTTGATTACACGTGTTAGATATTATTCTTGAGTAAAGACTCCTTTTCTTCCCTCTTCGAAAAAAAAAAAAAAAAAAGATGAAAATTTGCGACCTACCTACTACAGAAGAGCATGCTGTTGAATATTTCCAAAGCTATAGAATCTTACCGGCCTCAAAAAAATGTGTTAATGGCCATGATTTGGCTATATTATGGAAAAAATAACGGAAATTTTTAATGAAAAATTAAATATAAATAAATGATAATATGATAAATTTATATATTGGGTTGGCAACTAAGTATTTGTGGATTTTTTTAGAAAATCAAAGACAATTTTTTCATGGAACTAAATAACTTTATTCTGTAATGTATTGCCCATTTTGATCAATGACCTTTTGTCATCGTTCAGGCAGCATCATAATCTCACGTTCATAAAACTTCTGCTTTTTATTAGCAAAAAACTGAATCAGGTACGATTTGACATCATCATCATTATTGAAATTTTTACCATTCAAGGAGTTTTGTAAAGATCGAAACAAAAAGTAATTTGATGGTGCAAGGTCAGGACTATATGGTGGATGGGGCAAAACATCCCAACCAAGCTCGAATAATTTTTGCCGAGTGGCCAAAGATGTGTGTGGCCTTGCATTGTCATGATGGAATACAACACCTTATTTTCGATTCGGGCCGCTTTTCTTCAACTGCATTGTTTAACTTCTTTAGTTGTTCAATGTAGACATCAGAATTGATCGTTCGGTTGGCTGGTAAGAGTTCAAAGTAGACAATTTCTTTGTAATCCCACCAAACTGATAACAAAACCTTCTTTTGATGAATATCAGCTTTTGATTTTGTTTGAGTTGGTTCACCTGGCCTGCTCCACAATCTTTTCCGCTTGATATTGTTGTAAACAACCCATTTTTCATCGCCAGTTATCAGTCGTTTTAAAAATGGATCATTTTTATTACGTTTCTTTAGCAAATTGCAGCTGTTAATGCGTTGCGTTAAATTCGTTTCTTTCAGTTCGTGAGGAACCCATATATCGAGTTTTTGAACATAGCCAAGTTGTTTTAAGTGATTTTCAATGCATGTATGTGCTATATGAAGCTTCTCTGCAATCTCACGTGTTGTACTGTGACGATCCGAATCGATTATTGCTTTGATTAGGTCGTCATCAACTTCAACTGGACAACCAGAGCGTTTTTCATCTTTGAGTAAAAAATCACCAGAACGAAATTTGGCAAACCAAATTTGACACTTCCGTTCTTTTAAGGCTTCGTCACCATAAACAGCACATAACTTTTTATGAGCTTGCGATACGTTTTTCCCTTTGCGGAAATAAAATAGCAAAATATGACGAAAATTTTCCTTTTGATTTTCCATTTTTCAATGAACGCCAAACAAAAACTACGCAACCGATCAAAAAACTTTTTTTACTGATTCACAGCTGAATTGCCAACTATCAAACAACAAAATGTGTTTTACATTTGTACTACGTCTGCAAACCTAAAAATTCAACTGAAGCCATCTATGAGTGAAATCCGCAATTACTTAGTTGCCAACCCAATAGATAGAAAGGCACCATCTCTTGTGGTTCACGGGCTTTTCTGTAATTTCAGATCACTTTTCTAGCAGAGGTCCTGCTAGAAAAATGATGTTTAATTTATGCAGGTGAAGCATAAATTAAAACTGGTCTGACAAAAGAGGTGTAAAAATAACATTTTTTCCCAAGATCCATACTTGAAAGTTTTCCAACAATGAGAAATAAGCTGACGAGTAGATATAGCCTGGGATTTTTTTCCTTCTAATGATAAGTAATTGAAATTTCGTCACATTAACTCAATTCTCCATAAGGTGCATCATCTCTTGATATGAGGTACTTGATCTTGTAATTTTTTAATCGCATGGTTAACATTTGTAGATCTAGCCACGAAAGCCATATCATCAGCATAACAACCAAGGAAGTAATAATGGTAAAGATGTTCCTTGGGGAAATCGGTCACGTAGAACAAATAAAGAATAAGGCCAAGGATAGAACCTTGGGGAACCTCGGCTCTAATGGGTCCAATGTCTGAACAGTCATTTTCTTGGCTTACGATGAATTTCTTATTGGAAATGAACGACATCAATAGGATGATAATTTCTCTGTCAATATTCAACTGACTAAGTTTATATATGAGCCCCTCACACCAGACGCAGTCAAAGGCTTTCATCACATCCAGCATGAGTAAGGCAACATTTTCTATATTATGTAGGGCTGCACCTACAAATTCAGATAGTCTAACTAATTGTTTCTTCGTAGACAAAGATTTTCGAAAACCAAACTGTTCCTTAGGTAAAACAGACAAATAAGGTTGCAATCAGCGATAAATAATTCTTGCAAAGATTTTACAAAGTTCATTAAATAACTTATGGGGCGATACCCATCCAGCTTAGTTGTATCTTTACCAGATTTAGGTATTAATTTAATTTTTCCACATTTCCGGAAAATAAGAATAAGTCAGGCATACATTAATTATACTGGTAAGTTTTGTTATCGGGTTTAAGGATAACTTTCTGAGAGCAATATTTGGAATAGCATCCTGTCCTGGTGCTTTCCTGATTTTTAAGTTTCTTAACAATATCTTGGACTTCATATAGAGTAGTGAATTTTGGTAAATTTTTAACTGTGGTGGCATTGAGTCAGTCTCTGATTGTATAACAAACTAGTTAGTGAAGTTAGTATCTCTGAGTTCAGCATCAGGAGTAAATTGACTCTCTAAGTGATCAGCAAAAACTCTAGCTTTGTCATCATTAGAGACAGCCTTGAAGTGACTCCCCCCCCCGTAAATGCAAAACATTTGTAAAGGTTTAAGCATGGCAGATAATGCCCACCTGAGGTGTAAAAACTCAGCATGTCCTGTCCTTCTCAAAATTGGCTAGCTGATTATTAATTCATATTTGAAAATGTGAACATCCCATTGAACATTCATTCAACATGTATCCCAAATTGTGACAAAAAAAAACTTACTAAATACATCCTAAGGAAGCCTCACTGCTCATTACCAACTACTGATTGTGAATTTGCATAAAATAATACTCTGTACTTAAGATGTGATGTCCTATTACTTTACTGATATAATTGCATTTTCATCGTTTCCATATACACATACACAGTGTATTCTCGATTATCTGGTTTGCGAATAATCTGGACGTGGCTGTACCCATGCATGCGTACTAAACATTATGTAAAACAAACATGTACAAGATTGAGCATGCTCTACAAGTTGCTGAATTGAGTTTTCAGGTTTAATTTCAAATATTACCTTATAAAATTTGTTCTGCATGAGCAAGATGACAATTTAATTAAGATCCAGAAAAAGTTGTATTGGATGCCATATATGAAGTAGAAAAACCTTTATCAAAAGCAATATTTATAACACTCGAACATGGAGAAAGATTCTTCCTAATACAGAAATCCAAGATTTATCTAATTTTGAATAAGTTGGGACAGTAATTGAATTTGCATGCCAAAAAATTGAAAGTGTAAACCTCTTCGAAAATGCTGATTGGGAAACCATCATGGAATAGTTTGATAGTGATGTAGCTGAGCCAAGCTTTAAATGCTTGAGTGATGCAGATATGGTTTTAAATGTCACAAGAACAGAAGAGGCAGAGAGTAATACTCAAAATAAAAGTAGGCATAGTGAAAATTACATTAGTTCTAAGACAGTAATGACTTCTGAAACTCTACTGGACTTCGTCAACCAAGGGGGGATTTGAGTATAATGATAAAATAGCACTTCAAAAAATACACACTGAATTTTGAAAAATACTCAAACGCTCTCAAAAACAAAATAAAACTTTAAGAAATAAACACAAATAATATGCAAGAAAATTGATAGTTTTGATTATCCACATTTTTCGTTTATCCCTCACCTGCTTCCCCAGCATTATTTTGGATAAGATAGATCACAATGGGTTTGGTTAATAATTTAGCTCAGTATCCAATATGCATGCATAATACTGCTTTGTAGCTATACAAGCTTA
>KK122196.1:0-20258 GCA_000611955.2 Stegodyphus mimosarum
AAGAGTTTTATCCCACGTAATTGTCTGAGAATATTCAGAAATTTCAGAATATGCATCAATTTTGTCTATAAAATTTATTTTACACTTTTCTTTTTTTTTCAAAATATTTCTGCCTTTTCGCTATTACAGAATTGGTAGGGATAATTTTTCTTTAGGATTTTAGACACTGCAGCTTGGAAAGTTTAGAAGGATTTGAAGGCAAGATTTATAGACCCACGATTCTAGAAGATTCCAGTAATATGTGAGAAAATTAAAAATGTCTCCATGGTATTAACACATAATGAATGTATTTTACAGAAAGTTTGTGATGAATTTTTTACTTTTTCGAGAACGCCTTGAAGAAAAATGAAAACATAATATTTGAATGTTTTACTTCTGATACTAGAATCGTTTTCTTAACATGTTTATCTTCCCTTTATTTTCTCTACTTTTCATTGGACACAAGCATGGAAAATATCATAAATGCTTCTTATCTTATCACATGCACAGGCGTTACAAAAATGTATTTTTTTATTAATAAAGAAATTGAAAACTGACAATTTAAAAGATTCATATAATATGCCTTAATGCATCATACAGAACTGGCGCTAGGCATATTTCCACCTGATGAAATCTCTGTGAATCTTAAATTCTGCTGCCTAGTGCCTTTCTAAATTCTGCTTCCAGTGCCTGCTCTAAATTCTAAAAGTTATGACATTTCTAGATTTTGTTGCTTAGTTTGTCACTAAATTCTAAAATTTCTGCCACATCAGCTCTATAACCAGCCCTTACCATATATATTTCATATTTCTTCTCAATTTTGATATTGCTAAAGAAATAAAATTAGCAGCTTTTTCTATATGCATTTAGTTTTTTTAGAATAATAGGAATCCTTAATTAAATCCAAAAATTCTAAAATAAAAAGGAAATGTGTTGAAGAAAGAGACTGAATAATACATAAAGAAAATTATTCTTCAAAGATATGTACAATTATTATTATATAAATTACCCAGTTGTTTATGATTTCAGCCTTTAGTATAGTTTCCCATTTCTATTTCCTCATATGATAGAGTTACTGAGCCAGCTTAAATTAAAACTAAATTGTATAGTCTTTGACCACTAGTCCACATTTTTAGTTTGAATTTGACTGTTCTTGTTTAATTACATCACCACGAGCTGTAACTAATTTTGTTAGCATCAGAACATGCCTTTATGTTCTAAGTTCTTTTTAAATAAGAGGCTTATTTAAACCTGTGTCTGACACTGTAGTTACTTTCAGACATAGCGATAATTTGCTTCACGTCTGTCGGGAGGTTTTGGACTATTTAACTTTTACCAGATCAAGTAAAGCCTCATAACTATATTGTAGAGAGGTTGACAAGTTAGGAGATAAAGCACGCAGAAACTAGTGAGAACACTGATTTGCGTATTGAGACAATTTTCTGATTGTTAGAAAACATGCTTAAAGAGAAGGAAATTGATTTAAATTAGCCAAAATGTCTGGGAAGGCTTCAAATTAAAAAGACGCATAAATATTTTGTTGAGTTTTGTTGTTACAAAACATGAATGTTTTGTAGCTTTTAATGTGTAGTTATCCTAATATCGTTTAAGAATCAATGTCATAAATTACATGTATTTTAAACTTTGAAATTTTATTAGATTGTGATTTTAATAGGGCTTTTTTAACAAATATTATTAAAAAAATAAATAAAATTTCATATTGGCTATGTAAATCCATAATGACTAAGGTTATCTAACTACCTAATTTAATTATTTATAACTAACTGCTTACCCTTAAAAATTACCTCTGCATATTAAAGCGAGTTATTGCCTTTCATTAATCCTTACCGTGGCCACAAGATAAAACACAAAAATGTAAAAAATCACGTAAAACTTATTCTTTGCATCTAGTGAGACTTAAAACAATACAAAACAACTTACCACCTGTGGTGCTTTAGTGGTTTATTGGAGCTACACGAAGCTACGACACTAACTGTGACAGACAGAACCCAGTTAACTTTCAAATCTTGCCAACCGTGCCTACATCAGGCCTTTTAGGTTAGTTCTAATCAGCAGCAATCTCTAGGGAAGCAGCAGCGGTGACAGGGCGATCTTTTATGAATCATACTGGGTATGATCTACTTCTAATTGTAATCTATGCTGTTTGACATAAAATCTGCTTGCTATTTACTAGGCCTCTAGACTGAGCAAGTATGTGACAAAAATGAAGCAATAAAAAATAATCATAAAACTAACTGTTAGCAAAACATAAATAAAATGTCACTTATTTTCTTTCAAATATGTCCAACTATTATAAATGTAAAATATTTAATGCTGCTTGATATATTTTATAAAGTTGATTTTATTCTCAAACTTATTAATAATTTTGTTAATTAATTCATGTTTAATAATTATTCATCCTACTTACGGATCTATTTTCTTGTTAGGATTATATTACAAAAATGAAGTTCAGGCATAGATAATATTTTTAATTGAATTTATTCAGTTCCCATTTGTTTATAGGTCCTTAATTTTTTTCATTAATGGTCCTTAAAAGTCCTTAAAAGTACTTAATTTCCATGTGCAGAAATGTGTACGAACCCTGCTTGACCATCATTGACGCTGGTATTGGTATGACCAAAGCAGATCTGGTGGGAACAATTGCGAAGTCTGGTAACAAAGCTTATATGGAAGGACTGCAGATTGGTGCTGATATCTCCTTGACTGAACATTTTGGCTCAGCTCAGTTTCTGCTCAGCTTACTTAGCTGCAGACAAAATGGCTGTAACATCAAAACATAATGATGATGAGTAGTATACTTGGGAATGATCAAGCTTGCTGGATCTTTCATTATTCAACCTGGCCATGGTAAGTTATTTAGTGGCAAATTGCAGTATAAATTTTACTCTATTAAGAATAGCTGAGATTTCTTTGTATAAATTAACAGAAAATTAATGTTCAGGTAAATTTACAGTTTAAGGATATCATTGATGAATTTATATAAGTGTGATGATTGAATGAATCTATAGGCTACCGACTTCAAATTAATCTTTATAATTAGAACTCCATTTCCTTAAATAACTTTTGTCCACATTGTTTATATTCGAAAACAATCTTTATTAAAGCTCTTAGCAAGCATAAACAATTCTTTAGAACAACAACATTGAATAATCTTTTAACCATTATTTTAAAGTACAAGCCACAACAGTACTCCTTTCCCAGTAGCTAAGTTACATTAGAGCATGTTATTACCTCCAAAACACACTATTTACAAAAAATATTATATGTAAATGCTAATTCTGAAATCGCATAGGGGGGTTTTGTGTCCATCCTATATGCGACATTTTTGCAGGAAGCTTTTTAATTTTAGTAGATAAGTCTGTTGGAGGTTTGACAGGTGTTCTTATTGATGTTGTTGATTTCTTTGTAGTAACATCTGGTGTTTCCAAGAAATATGCAATCTCTAACAATAGACACTGTAACATCTTTATGATTGATTTTTACAGTAAAATATTTTTCTTTTCTGTCAGCCACTTGAAAAGGACGATTGTAAGAAGGTTTTAATTGCTTTTTAACTCTTTCTTTGTGAAAAAACACGTGTTATTGTTTTCAAGTCTTTAAGGAGGAATATTTTTTGGACGTATTTATCGGATACTGATCTTGGTCTTATTTGTTGCATAGTTTTTTTAGCTGCTTGACAAAAATATCAGATGTAGGATTTGTGCTGTCTTGGAAGAATTCTCTAAGTAATCATATATTTTGTCCATAAACCATTTCGCAGTGGTGTATGCAGAGTCTTCCTGCATAGTTGTGTGTAGGCCAAGAAGAATAGTAAGTGTTTCACTCCAGGCTAGGCTATTGCGTGCCATAAGTGCAGTCTTGATAGGTCTATGGAGATGTTCGACCTTCCCATTAGCTTGGGGATGGTAAGCCGTTGCAGTTTTATTCCACACATTTTTGTTGAACAACTCTGAATGCTCCATGATCTGTGACTAGGCGATGTGGCATACCAAATCTTGAAATCCATTTAGAATAAAATGCTTTGGCAGCCGTGTCTGCTGAAATGTTCTTAAGCGGAATCACTTCCATCCATTTAGAGTACAATGCAAGTGAGACAATAAATATTCCCATTTGTTGGCGGTAGGGATCCAAAGAGATCAATATGTACATCACATAATCTTTCTGAAGACGTAAAAATCACAAACTAGATTTTCTCTGCCTGTTCATTTTACTTTTTTGGTAAGCCATGCGAGATCGAGTCCAAAGCTGCACATCTTTAGTTGGCCAAATAAATTTAGATGATAAGATCTTTTCAGATGACTTTGCCATAATGGGCTACGTTATGTATTTGATGAAGTACTTTTTTGCAATAACTGTCAAGTATTATGGTCTGATATTGTTCTTTAAAGTTTCACACCACAAAGATTTCCCAGAAGTTAGCAGATACTGCTTGAAGTTCAGGGGAATTGCTGATGTCTTCAACTTTTGCAGCTCTTTATCCATAGTTTGTTCATCTGCAATTTTATCATAGTCTATCAAAGAAATTTTTTCAGTTCTAGATAAAGTATCTGAAACGATGTCTCGACCTTCTATATGCTGTCTATCAGATGAAAATTGAGATATGTATTGTAAATGTCTCAGTTGACGAGTTGATGCCTTTTCTGGCTTTTGTTTTAAATACAAAGGTTATGGGTCTATGGTCGGTGAATATTTTAAATGTTCTTCTTTCCAGTAAAAGTTTGAAGTGTTTGATAGAGAGGTAAATTCCTAGTAATTCTGTATCGTAAGTATTGTAATGCTTTTGTGCTTTTAGTTTTTTTGGAATAAAATGCAATAGGTTTCCATCCTCTGTCTTCAAATTGTTGAAGTACTGCTTGAATCTGAGTCTGAAGCATCTGTATATAATGAAAGGTAGTTCATGATTTGGAAATCATAAGAGCGCTGTATTGACTAAATCATCTTTGCATCGCTGAAATTGTTCCTTAGCTTCCATCTGTCCACTGAATTTTCCATTTATCTTGTATCCCGGCTCCTTTAAGGTATTCATGTGGGAGAGATTGGTTTTTTATGAATTTTTTAAATATTGGGAATAAAAATTAATAAGGCCTAAGAATGTTCTGAGTTCGTGAACGGTTGTCGGAAGTTTGTAATTAACAAAAGTTTGGACTTTGTCAGGTAAAGGTCGTGAACCTTGAGGAGTAATTAAATAACCCAATAATTTTCTTCTGTGCCTAAGATGGATTTGGAAACGTTAATGTGGAATCCATAGCCATTTAATCTTTCAAACACTAGCTTCGAAAGGATTCTGCGTTGTTCCTCACTAACAGATGCTATCAGAATCAGAATGTCATCTAAGTAGGCAAAAGCAAAATTTAGACCAGGAAGAACTGTATTTATAAGTCTTTGAATTATTTCTGGTGCATTTCTCAAATCAAAGCTCAGTGCATTAAATTTGTATAATCCAAAAGGAGTAACAAGAGCAGTTTTACATATATCTTATAGCTTTCTTGTTTTGAAAATCCATTTTTAGTCACTTGCTTACCAAGGATGTTTCTTTTGATGAAAATATAAGACAGCAGTTTTTTAATAAATGCATAAATCAAACGTATTAACTTATTTTTAATGACCAACAAACGAATGCTTTTAGATAAATCTGAGAATAATTACATTGAGAACATTATTTCTGTACACTGGTAAATGTAAATTAAAGTACAACAAGGATAGCTACATAAATCTAAGTTTTCTGTAGTTTAACACAATTGACTGATTACTAGAAGTTGTCACAATAGTGATAATGAGTGCAAACTGATACAGTAGTGATGCTGAGCGAAGTTCAATTAACTTTTATGACATAATATAGAACATTATAGTTGAAAATTTTAATATTTGTTTTGACAATCAATTTTTAGTCGATTGCTTATCAAGGATTTTTTTGATGAAAATTTAACAGTTTTTAAATAAGTGCATAAATAATGATTTTTACATGATTAAGGGTTATCAGTATTGGTTTATAAAGAAAAGTTATTGTAAATTAAAAATTATTGATGATATTAAGAGTAAATAGAAGAATGTTCAAAGTGTTCTTTTTTTTTTTTTTTAAACACAGGATGAAATGCAAAATTCTAAAAAGTATGATATGGACACGAAATGACTTCCTTGTATAGAATTAAATTATACATATTTTTTACTGCATTTCATTTAAACTTGTTGAATTGAATCTACATTGTTGATAGCGCATAAATCACAATAGAATAAATGCACTCTCTAAAATTCACTAAATACCATAGTGACATTCTGGCGCTAGGTCGGCTTAACAGCGTTTGAAGAATTATCTAATTGTTGCCACCTGAATCAATTTTAAATCAGTTTTGTAATTGGTTTGAGGAAAAAGAGTCCTTAATTCTGTCCTTACCTTGATGTTATGCAAAAACATCCTTAAATTGCATTCGATCAAATTGGATTTTTTTTTTAAATATGATAGCTGGAATTTTTCATGAAGTAAAAAGCATAGTTACATTTTTCTATGAATCATGCTTGTATATGAAACTGGATCTATATTTATAATGGAACTCACCTTTTAATGAGATATTGTTTGTTGTGTTTTTGCTCAGTTTCATTATCTTCCATAAGTATATTTTCCTTATTATTATTGTTATTATTAGAAATTTCATTATTTCCACTTATTTTCCTGTTTAGTGAGATAATACTTAAAATTTAATGTGAGAAAAAACTGCTTATACTTAAATTTAAGCAATTATAAATTGCACTATAGTTCAGTGGTTTTAAACTACGCTTAGTCTCTATGATATCTAGGAGTACGGAATGGAATATTCGAACAAAAGAAGAAACTGTGCCATAAGTTCAATTTTACTTCCTATTAACTGAGATTCCTGTGCATCACTTTCAATCACCTGCTGGCTGAGGAGTTGCTCAATGGCTAATTACAGCTGATTGATAGATGTTGAGTGACTTGGTTAGCATTTTCCTGTCTGACCTAAAAATAAGTGAAATCCAACATTATCATCTTACAAGATTTAAATTTGATTATCTGGTGTCTAGAAAAATGTTCAAAAACCAGAATGAAAGAGGTCCCAGAGATTCGGGGTCTCGGTCTTTGTGCTGTATTAGTTTGTTGTTAAAGTGTGATTCAAATATGATTGAAATCCCGGTCATCAATTCAGACGTGTTAAACGCTTAATTAAATTATACTATGAGTTGTAAAAGAATCAAAAGTGAAGCATCAGAACTGATTTTTAAGAGCTACGATCATAAATATTAACGAGTAACATTTATACAAGTTGTTTCCATTCTGTGTGCCTTGAAGTGTGACTATTTCAGTAGCTAATCATTTGGGAATATATCTGTACAGAACTGTTGTTGACGTTTAACTCATGACTGTTCATCATTTGATGGACTTCGTTTGAAATGCCATTTTTTCCCTTTTGTAATGTTATCTCAGTTTATGAGTGAACAACTAATGCTTTTTTCCTAGAAAAAATCTTTTTGCTTCGAAGGTATGAAATAATCTCTATACTGATGTTCATAGAGATCGATTTAAGAAATATTGTGAATGCAAATGTTTATTTTCACACACTTAAAAGATTAAACAATTTTTTACTTCCAGAAATAAAAGTTGTGAAAGTTAACAAACGTAGTGCATTGAATATTTGTACATATAGTCAGACATTCATTTTTAATCTTTAAAAATGCACTAAGCCTTTGAAGTACCTTTATTTTTCTTTTCAAAAATGCAATGAAATAATTGTGATATTTTTTATTGTCTTAAATTTCAACTACTTAAAACTTGTTAATTAAAATTAATTACCTGCCATTTAACAACTTTCTCAAGCTTATTCTTTATAACTGTATCATTTAGAATTTTGTTGAATTTGCAGTGAAAGAAAATTGGATGTTTTTGAAGACAAAGCTGAAAGAAGAAATTATATAATTTTGAGACAAAGCAGGGCGTGCTAGAAGAGGAGATGCAAGAGTTTTTTTTCTCAGGGTATGAAATCAAATTGTTATCTTAATAACATAGTGTCTTTCACATCTCCATTCCCTTTTTGTGGTATATCTGATGTAAATGAAAATTACTTTCTTTAATACTACCCTGATATTTAATTACACTGCATTCAGAACTTTACATATCTTCCAAATTTCCTAGTTTTTAATTTTTAAAATTTCATCAAGGAAAATATTTATCACTTTATAAAACTGCAAGAAATTGTACCATTAAAGCACACTAAATTGTGGATAATTATTTATTTCTACATACCGAATGATGCAATTTTTTTTGTGAACAAAAATGCCAATTGTGGAAATTTGACAATCATAGTTATAATGCAACAATAATTTCCAAAATATTGAATTTTATCATTCATACATATATTTAGCTACTTATCCATTTTTTATCTTAAAAATGTATTAATCCTTTTAGGTGCCTTCTTATCTCAAAGATTATAAATACCTGAGTAAATTGGTTTATAAAATGCATGAAAAAATAAAATAATAATGCCTAATTAAGCATAAACAAAAGTAAAAAATTATCACTGATAGCAGTAAATTGGTAAAGCTCTGCTCAGTTTTACTATTGTTACAGTAAGCACCACCGATGTTAATAAGTGCTTTATATGGAAGTTGGGAATCCTTGGATGGAAAGGGGCTGACAGAAGAAAATTCTCCATTATCCAACACGAACGGACTGGAATCTGCATCATTAGTATTGTTATTATTGGGAAAAATTTTTGAAGTTCTTATGAAATCCAGACTGAGGAGAAAATTAATACAGGCAATAATTCTGCCCTCCGAAAATTGAGCTTTGCCATTTTTTCCTAATAAAGGCTGTGGTATTGAGGATTCCTCCCCCCTCCCTTAATTTTATTCCAAATGCTGGTTTACATTCACTGATTTATTCTTAATTTTAGATATCTGTTTATTTGTTCTGTATATGATTATGTGGTCAGGTTCAAAGATGTCTTTAAATAACTAGACCAGATAATTTTCGTTCAGATGCAGGGGAAAAAGCACAATTCATGAAATTTATGGTAGGTATTGGTAAGAATAAAATGCCTTCTGATAAGTATATTGTATTTCATTATTCATGAAACTGCAGTCGCGGTGAATTTATGCAGTGGCTTACATTTGTTCTTAAATATTTATATTTACAATTTGATTTTCCCTAAACAGCCCAACAAAATGTTAAAGAAATAAATGATTCATTTTTTGCACATATAATAGTGTTTATTTATTTCACATCCTGCTTATTGTTATAAATATGAAAAGATTTTTTAAGGTTGTGTAATTTAGTCAAAATATAATGTAAATGAAGTCACTTAAATATCTGGCCACTGCCGGATGCCTTTTACATTTAGGAAAAATGTATAAATAAAAGACTAATTAATTGCATATATTTTAGCTTAAATTGAACTTTTATTATGCTCGGGCATTTTTCTACCAATTGAAAATTACATTTTAAGAATTATATTGTTTCCTTATTCTGCTATTTGAGACTTTTCTTGATATTACCTCATGAGTTTAAACATGGTAAGATGACATGTAAGAATTATAAAACTAAAAATATGGAATAGTGATTTATGACCTTAAAAGAATTAAAAAAAAATTATTTGCTTTATTAAACATTTCTTTCAATGTAAGTTGTTTAAGTTGTTAGTGCCAATATTTTCTTTTTAATTCTATAAATAGATGGAATTTGGTGTTCAGTTACATTATTCAAGTCCTGTGATTGCTGTAACAAGAATTCCCACTAAACTGTCAACTAAAATTTCTTTGTTCCTAACAACCTCTCTGTCACATTTTTTATCATTGGCAGAGATATTTTTGGAATTTAATGCCATATGATCAATTTGGTCATGCATTAGTTGATTGATGATTGGGATATTGCCATCATAATTGAAAACTTTTGTTATATTATCTTCATTTATTATTCTTTCCATTTCTTCACAAGTTCCATTAATTTTCTTTTCCCCTGATATCTAAAAGCCTCATTTCTTCACAAGTTCCATCCCCCCTTTTTTTGTGCTGGTATCTGAAAGCCTTCAGATTTGCAACTATCGTTATAATGTTTATGTAGCTTACGCTATTGGCAATATATCATGAGTTTGGCTGCTAAAGATATATTCTTTTAAATTTTGCTTTACTTCAATCATACTCTGTTAAAGTTTAGCATGAATTATATTAGTTTATAGATCGGGACATGGTTATCACAGTGAAAAAGTTCTGTGATGTCATCATCAATTATTACGTCTACTTCACAAATTTTTGTTTGCGATGTCTGAAAAACTTCAAATTCGTGACACTTATCATGAAGCTTAGTTATCGTCTGCTATGCATTATTGGCAATGTATCATGAGAATGGTGATAAAAGAGATGTTCTAAATTTTGTTTTGCTTCGATCACACAGTGACAAAGTTAAGCCTGAATTATATTAGTTTAGTACTTATTTACTTATGTCTGTTTCCGACACATGATCTCGCATGTATTGTTCTAAGGCTTATCTAGGGTAAGTACTAGATATTTTGGTACTTACGTATTAAGGCAACCACCTTTGTGCAGTCTGATGATTTTTTATACATTATATAGTAGAAGTTACTGATTCTTGGTTTTCATGCCATTTTTTGGAAAGATTTATACTAAGTTGGTGAACATTAAGTAACATCGGTTCAACAGATAGATAATGTCATTATCAGCATATGAAAAAATTCATACTTTAGCAATTTAAGATAACAAATTTTAATTATTAAATAAGGATTACATGATACATTAAAAAAAATAAAATACCTGCATTCTTTTATAAATCTTTCTGTAATTTTTTTGCGCTGTTCTATTTTGAAGTATGCAACAATCTGTTTTTGCTCAAAAACATTAGAAAATTGTGCAGACTCAACTTTGTGCAGTTGTTAGAAACAGTGGTTATCTTGGGTACAGATTTCCTTGTAAAGTTTATCCTAATTTTATAACAGTTATTTTAAGTTTGTACTTCTTTCCTGTCTCTCCTAGTTTCAGCTTACAATTTCCTACTAGAATGTATTTTCAGAAAAGCGGTTAATGCAAATGAGTAAGAGTAGTATATAAGTCGATGTTTCTCTGACTTCGTTAGAGAGCCCGAGTTCCTGACTAGCTTGCGTTTGCCTTTGGCTATGTCTCTCTAAGATTTAGGGGACAACTACTTAAAATCTTGATAACTTCGGTTATATCCTTTAGTTACATAAGTTTAAGTTAAACACTTAGTTAAGTTTAAATTCTTATTAATTTAAGTTCAAGCGTAAGTGGAGGTTTTGTTGTACGCTCCGGGACTGGAACTGACTGTATTTATATATTTTGAGAAATAAAGGGTTGTTAACCCTTCTTCGAGTCTTACGTTTTTGTTCACACACTCAAGCGATTATTCGCTTATGAGTGTAAGGGTTTTCAAATATTGAACTGAGAAATAAAAGAGTAAAACCCCACATCCTCATTGTTCCATTTATAACATTTTCAGCAAAATTCTGTATTCTGTATTCTTGCAGAAATTTTATTGCAGTTTTTTCTATTGCTTGCAAATTTCGCATGCTGTCATTTTAAAATAAAGCAAAAATTGTCATAATTTGTTTAAAAAACCATTGGAAGTTGGAATAGAGTCAGAAGGTATGCATGCAAAAATGGTGGCATTGCTTGACTGAAGGATTGTTATGAACATGATGGATGGAGGAATGGTAATGTGAATGGATGCTGGGTTTGGTATATTCTGAAAATTTGGTGACTTTTGCAAAGATAGTTGAATACACAAGTACTGATATTTGCGGGCCGTTGCAGTCCATGCAGCTTCTAAATTCTGCTGCCAAGTGTCTTCCTCCATCCTAAAAATTTTACTTCCTCTAAATTTTGTATTCCAGTATCTTCTGTATATTCTAAAGATTTTGCTATTGTTTAATTTTGCTGTTCCAAATTCTAAAATTTTTGCTACCATGTGTGGTGACAAACCTGGACTTATTTAAATAATAAATCCCTTCCTGTCAATTGAAACAGCACTAAATACAATCTTTTGGTTTATGTCTTGCATTTTCCCTCCCTTATCCCAACAGTAAAGTCTATAATCATCGTCAAGAACAACATCAACATAAAAGGAGATTACCAGGCTTATCTATATACTGTTGATGATATTACTAAAAAAAGTGTTTAAATGTTGCTTATGTATAACCTATCTTAATTTAGGGCAATTTTGTGTGTTGATAATTAGGCAGGGATGAGAGCAAATGGTGCTTAGAGATGCAAATTATTCGGTAGGAGTAAAATCAAGGATATTTACTCATTGATTGATTCTTCCCTTTTTGATCTTCTTGCACATATAATTCCAACTGGAATTGTTTTTAGGGTAAGGAAAGTATTTATTTAAAAATCCTATAATCTGCATAAAAGTTCAATAAGGATTGATTTAAAAATGACTGCGACAAAAATGTTCCATCTTTAGCTGAAAATGGATGCAATTTATGAGACATTTGCTTTTGAGTGATGAATTGTAATGGAAGCAATAAATATCATAGAATTCTGTTTTCAGAGTGTATTCTGTATTTAAAATGATCCAACAGTTTCATAAGCAGGATAAAGTTTACTATTGGGAAAATGAATTTAAAGGATAATTTTTAGAAAGCAATTCCGTAAATTTCCTTTTGCCTAAATCTGAAATTAATGTTTTTTTTCCTGAATCGTCTATGAAAATATAAAATTTATTTTGAAATTCAATTATACTCTTCCCTTCTTGGGCATACTAGTTATGAAATCTGATTGTAAATTTCAGACTTTCACTTCTAGTATATTTAAAACAAAAAATCGAAGCCTTATACAATTTCACTTATTGCATAATGATACATTTATGCTGTGCTTTTGTCATTCCAATGAAAGAGCTTTATAATCTGATAGATAATGTCATTTGTCATGGTATTCTTCTGTCATCTGTATTGTGTGTGAGAAGCCTTTGATCTCTTCAAATATGCAAGCTAACAATATTTAGTTCTGTTAAGAAATATCTTGCTATCTCCCTCTTTTAACTTGTTCAGTTTATAAATGTTGTACGAAGTTAAGCTTTGTGAAGCTTCCTTCTGGCATAGTTATTTTCTGCCTAGATCTCTACAAACACTTGTATGACTAAGGGCACTATGATTATACACCAAATTTGGCAATTTCATCTTTAATAGCAAATTTTTTTCTGGCAACCTTATATTTTGTTGACACAGATCAATGGGATTGTGAGACATTGTCTTTTGGTCACTTGTTCATTATTTTTACTGCTATTTTTTTAATGACATTTTGAAATTACGAAAACAGAATCCTTAACCTTTTTCATTAAATTGGAGTGTATATTTTTGCAACTGTTCTTGGATGATCAGCATCATAGCTAAAAGGCAGGTATTAGGTTTTTCTCCTTTATGAAAAGGAAAATGTCTGTTTCAGTGGTATGTGACAATGGAATTCATTCCAAATAAAGTTGAATATTATGTGTAGAAGAATGAGATGTGCTTAGGTAGAGGAAAGAATGAATAATGGTTTTTTCTGGGAAGTTTTGTTAGAGCAAAATGAATCGGCATCACATGAGAAGGTCCATGATTAGTAAGGTTGGTGTAATTCAGATCTTAATGATGACAAATAGAAGTGAAAGGAGAAATGCATGAAAGTGAAAATACTGTTACTGGAGGTGCAGATGGGATTGTTGAAATTCAGGAAAGCAAGTTCGGAAAGTGGAAATTTCACAGTGATAAAATAGTGAATGGAGCCTGGGTGTTTGGAGGCACTAAAAGGCTGTGTGATCAACCCTTTCTTTGAAGTTATGAAAAGGCACATAAAGCAGGTTCCTGTAATTGTCTGTCATTGCTGGAAGGCTTTCAGTCAGCGATATCGTGCATGGAACTTGCCTAGTGTGATTTTAGTTCTTTTGAGACCAAAGCATCACAAAATATATCACAGTGGAGAAGTTTTAGCAGAGAAGTAGTAGTAGAAATGTTGTAAATGAAAATATGGTTTTAGGTGCAGGTGTACGTGTTGAAATTCATGAAAGCAAGTCTGAAAAGTTTGAATTTCGTAGTGATAAAAGAGTGAATGGAGCATGGGTGTTTGGAGGCATTAAAAGGGAGTGTGATTTTTTTCCCTCTTCTTGAACTTATGAGAGGAACATAAAGCAGGTTCCTATAATTGTCTGACATTGCTGAAAGGCATGTAATTTGTCTTTTAGTCAGTCATAGTGTGACATTTAAAGACCCTATTTCAGGGAAGTTGAGAATTTGTGGAGCTCCACTGCAAGATCTCTGCACAGGCCTGGCTGTTTGTGATTTTTGAGATTGTTCTTTTGAGATTGAAGTCTCAGAGACATATGTCATGGTTTGGAAGCGTTTTTGCAGAGAATATAGGATTGGAGCTTCTGGTGTGATGATTGCTGAAATGATGAAAGCAAAATTGGAAAGTGGTAATTTGATTATGATAAAATAATGAATCAAATTCTGTATGTTTGGAGGCATTGTGAGAAATTCTGGCAGTGTTTTTCTCTTTTGAGTTTGTTTGGGTGAGTTAAGGGGTATGTTGAGCTAAACCACATTCAGTCTTGTAGCCTGTTATTTGTAAAAGTGGTAAATTATGATAAAATAATGAATCAAATTCTGTATGTTTGGAGGCATTGTGAGAAATTCTGGCAGTGTTTTTCTCTTTTGAGTTTGTTTGGGTGAGTTAAGGGGTATGTTGAGCTAAACCACATTCAGTCTTGTAGCCTGTTATTTGTACATTTTTTCTTAAATGTAGATGGCATCGTCCAGTATGCCAAAACTGAAGTTGCTTCATTTCCATTATACACTGGATATCATAAATTAAGGAAAAATCACAAAAATGCTGATAACTCCCTCAAAAATAAGCCAAACTGTGTAAAATTTGAATACATTGCCAAGTAAGAGTAGCTGAGTAAAACTGCAGTATGCAAATTAGTGGCACTGCACTTGGAATACATCATCTGCGAGGAGCATAAAAGTCCATGTTTAAGAGCAAGCCCACATATTTCACTGTGATAGTGACATCAGAAATCTGAGACAGCCAATTCATAACAATGACCTCCAGGCATCATTTGCCTGCAGAACTACGATGGAGAGCCATTGGGAGGCTAGAGGCAGGACAGAGTCAAATAGAAGTGGCCAGATGGCTAAATGTGAGTCCTTCTGTGGTTCATAGACTTTGGAGACAATTTCAAACTACAGATTCGGCATTTTGGAGGTTTAGCCAAGAACGGCCAACTGCTACGATGAGCGCCGAGACTGATATTTGACATTATGTGCACACAGGAATAGAACCGCTATTCTGACTTTTCTTAGATCCTCCCTTGCTGCACCCACCGAATGGTCAGTGTCAAAGTCAACTGTGCATAGAGGGCTTCACGAACGTGGTCTATATGCGAGGCGAGCAGCCATTTTTGTGCCAGTTATGTCATGCTATAGGGGAGTAGTTTGTGGTGGGCACAACAACATGTCCACTGGAAGTCTGATCAATGGAGGGTGGATCAATGGATCTTTATGGATGAATCCAGGTTTAGTCTAAAAAGCGATAGTAGGCATTATTTGATATAGAGAGAAACTGGAATCGTCATGATCCATCAAACATCTGTGAAAGAGATGCATACAGAAGAGGAAGTGTCTGTGTTTGAGTTAGCATCTCTTTGGGTGGACGCACAGACAACCATGTCTTTCCAAGGGGAACCGTGAATGGTCAGGTTTATAGAGATGACATCCTTGATGCTTATGTGTGCCCATATGCCAGGGCAATTGGTGATGCTTTCCTGTTACAGGAGAACAATGCAACACCACTCAGGGCTTGCATCATAGATGATTATCTTCAACAGGAAACAATTATGCTCATGGAGTAGCCACGCTTTCAAGTGCTTTGCAAGAGCAATGGCTGTCGCTTTCCATGGTACTGATAGATTGCATTATTGAAAGCATCACACATCATTGTTTGTGCTGTATTGCTTCTAGAGGTGATCATGTTCCAGATTGAAGGCTCTTTTCCTGTAGCAAACTCACAGCTTTGATTTGTTCATTTTATACATGTGCTAATTTCTATGCTGTCTTAATTGTCTGGTAATTTATTTTTATGTTATTTGGTACCTTACTATGTGTTGTATATTGTGGGTAAGTTTCATAAAATTCTAGGTGTAACATTTTCAATAATCGTGGTTTTTGTCATTTTTCCTTAATTTATGATAACCAGTGTATTTTGAATAAATTGTTTAATTTGAAAAAGTCTCTTCTTATTAATAAGTGGGATGGGAAAGAAATAAGCAATATTATATGTGTAAAAAATTAATAATTTATTTAACATTTTGTTGGCATGTTTAGCACTACCCCCCAAAAAAGTAAATATAAATATGCTACTGCATGAATTCATTGTATGTGCAGTTTAATGAATAATGAAACAGAATATTCTTATTAGGGGGCATTTTATTTTTATTAATACATACCATAAATTTCATGAACTGTGTTTTTTCCCCTGCATGTGAACGAAAATTATCTGGTCTAGTTATTTAAAGACATCTTTGAACCTGAGCACATAATCATATACAGGACAAACAAACAGATCTCTAAAATTCAGAACCAGCATTTGGAATAGAATTAGGGGGGGGAGGAATCCTCAATACCACAGCCTTTATTAGGAAAAAATGACACAGCTCAATTTTTAGAGGGTAGAATTATTGTCTGTATTAATTTTCTCCTCAGTCTGGATTTCATTGAAACTTCATAAATTTTTCTCAAAACTAATGATGCAGATGTTCTTTCCTGTTGGAAAGTGGAGAAACTTCTTGTGTGGTCCCCTTTCCATCCAAGCATTCCCAACTTCCATGTAAAGCACTTGTTAACATCTGTGGTGCTCACTGTAACAACAATAAAACTGAGCTGAGGTTCACCAATATAATGCCATCAGTGATGATTTCTTACTTTGGTTCATGCTTAATTAAGCATTATTTTTGGTCATGTATTTTATAAAGGAATTTCTCAGGTATTTAAAATCTTTGATTTCTGCTGAAAATTCACTTAAAAGTATTAATGCACTTTTAAGATTAAAAATGGATAAGTAGCTAAATATATGTACGAATGTTCAAAGTTAATAAAAAACCAATGATGATTAAATTCTATATTTCAAAAATTATTGTTATCACTATGGTTGCAAATTTTCACAATTTGCATTATTGTTAGCAGAGCTTCGAACCATTACTTTCTTTTGTTCTGGTTTTTTAAAAAAAAGAAAAAAGTGCAGTTGTGGTTTTAGTTCAGATTGAAATAATTGTTTGCGTGTATATTTTTATGTGTAAAAAACATAATTTTGTATAAAGAAAAAATGCAATTCTATGCTCTATGTAAATTGATACACTTAAATAAATTGTACAATACAAGCAGCAATCAGAAACTGGTGAGCATTTAAATTTTTTTTTTGTTGCTTGAATTGCATAGTTCCTTTCATGATTGTTATGGTTATGTATAGCCTTGGCGCTTAGCGCTGCTGATCACAGTATGTAATAGGTGATCACGTAGGCCTTGTAATAATTATATAAAAGTATATTTATTTATTTAGCATATGAAAATTGCCTCTAATTATTAATGTATATTCCAGCATGATTTCACTGAGATTACTTCTGTTGTCTCGGCGAATAAATTTAAAACTTGAAAATGCCCTTTCAACTCGTAACTCGTGTAGGCAGAGCTGCCCAAACCACCATTGCAACTCACCATTGCAAGTATGGATAGATAGTTTTATTCTCTTCCCAAAAATCTAAAGCATTATATTTTGTATTGTCTTTGCACATTATCAAAATTATCTAAAATGAATTTAATGTCAATCTCAGTAGACATACGAGATCATGTGATTTTATAGCCAATTCTTTACTTTTCAAAAAACATTCTATATCATCTGCATCTTCAATCATTTTCAATAGAAGATTTTTTCCCTCATTTACGACTGAAATGGATCTTGCCAGATATTCTATTTTATTTCAAAATATTCTTTAAACTTGCCCAGACCTTGCTTTTTACCCTTTTTTAATGTGAAAAGCAAAATTTGATAATGTGGATCCAAGTAAACTGCTCCTATTAACTATCAGATTCTATTAACTATGGTTTTCTGTTAGTTAATTGATTTAATAAAATATCTGCTCGTATATTTTAAAGATTATGTAACTTAAGTTTGCAACATGTCCAAATGCCGTAAAAATCACTTTAAGTTAATTGCTCTTATTGGGGTTTCAAAGTTGTTTCCACTAGTGTAAGGTTTCGACAATTAATTTTACTTTTTCCCATTTACTGTCTGCAAAATAATAATCTTAAAATTCTTTCTGCTAAAGATGAGCCGAAATATTTGCATTCCAATAAAGATTTTAACACATTAAATGTACTATTCCATCTTGTTGGACAATCCAAAATTGGTTTCTGAATGTTAGGAATTTCGGAATTAAAGACGGAATGTGCAACTTTTTTACCAATCCCTGAGCTTCGGAAAATAAACTTACTAAAATTAGTTTTTAACTAGTTTGAATATATTTGCAGCACATCTTATTCTGAGTTTATTGAAAGAGATGTTATAATTAAAACCTAATCTGTCTATGAAGTGGTCCCTAGTTTCAAAATCTTCATTTTCTAAATCGATAACTGAAAATTCGTTGTGAAAATCGGTTCCTAATAAGTTGACAAATGAAATCATACCAGCTGCATTGGTAGTAGTGATTGTATAATTTTGCTTAATATCAATATTGCATTTTTAAAGTAATTTTGCAACCATTTTTAAAATGTAAATACCAGTATATTTGTCTTTTTAATTCTGTCATTCCCAAAGTATTTACCATGAATTATCAACTGAGAGTTGATTCCCAAGATTCATCTGTTTAAGCTGGTTGCTGTGCCAATTTTCAAAGAAATTACTTTTTTCCCAAGCTCCTTACTTATTTAAAAAACAATTTTATTAACTCTGTTATTAATATTTTATATTTTTGGAATTAACAGTAAAGTTATTTTACATAGACCTATTGCATTAATAATCAGGTTTAAAAATCTTATTAAATCCTGAATATTCTAACATTTCGAATGAACAGCCCTTTAACAGTAATAAGTTCTGAACATGCTTTGATAATGTTTTCCTTTTTTAGTTTTACTTTCAGAAATTCTGATTTGACATATTTATCTAGTGTTTGCTGTAGAACGCTAGACATGTTAGTATTTAGTGCAGCTTCATGTCTTTGTTAAAAAAGAAAAATAATATAGTAATAAGTTCTGAACATGCTTTGATAATGTTTTCCTATTTAGTTTTACAGAAATTCTGATTTGACATATTTATCTAGTGTTTGCTGTAGAACGCTAGACATGTTAGTATTTAGTGCAGCTTCATGTCTTTGTTAAAAAAGAAAAATAATATAAAACTCTTTTTTTATATTCATTAAAATGATGTCTTTTTAGATGACACTCTAAATTGAAAACATGATGATTGAAACACAACTGTGTCGCATGTATTACAGATGCTCTTATTTCCTGTTTAAAATATGTGAAAAACTCACTACTTGTATTTGTCTTATTTCTTCCATTTCTAAAATATTTATAATGGGGTATAAAAAATAAAAGAACATAGCCCTGAACCAATTAGATGACAGAAACATAACTCAAGGCCCCCCTCCCCCAAATTTTGATCCCCTTGTTTTAAAAAATGTCGTGTAGAACTTAAAAAGAATTGTTAATTTATGATAGTCTTATGTAAAATTACCACACAGCATATACTTAGGTGTAGTGCAATACTCCTTATATGTCGTACATTGTTTGTTTTTTGTAAAAGCATTCTCACTTTTCCTTTACATTGATTTTTTAACCTATAAACAAATGTGTTTAATTTATCACTAGAAACATTATTTTCTATAAAAAGGGATAAAATTTAAAAATAAAACCTTGATTTGTTTCTTTTCTTTTAACATGGCACTTTGCTTAAACTAATATTTTTTATTTGGAATCTGTACTTCTAGTTCATTTAAATTTATTTATCTGCCCTTTTTAAGTAGTTTCATATGAACTTGAAAGTGCAAGAACATTGAAACAAGAAATCAATCACAATGTACATGTGAAGATGATATAATTTTATGTTTGACATTAAATTAGAAAACATTGTTAATTTAAATGTTGTAACAAAATGATGAAAAATATATTGAATAGAAAATAAAACCTATACTTACTGGTTCAGTTCAGTTCCGGTTTTTGTTCCGACCTTTTTTTTTTTTTTTTTTTTTT
>KL823015.1:0-53767 GCA_000611955.2 Stegodyphus mimosarum
TCTTTTAATTTGCCTCGGACCGGCAAATTAAGATTCTATCCGCGGGCCGGATACAATCTTCCACGGGGCCGGATTTGGCCCGCGGGCCGTAGTTTGCCCATCCCTGCGTTAGGTGAACTTATACTGCTTTGGTCTTGGTTATGTATAAATGTGAATTTGTGGAGCTGAGGCTCAAGCTTTTGGCGCGCAAAAATGCCGCGGGGAATTCATTTCGTCACTATATGACATCACAAATCGTGTCCAATAAGAGCTTGGGGTGGTGGCTGGGGCCAGGCGCTTGTTCTCTTTACGTTGTGATTCGTACTAAGTAGCATTCCCAGTGATGAGGCGGCTAAATTATTCGTAAGTTCTACCATTCTCGACAGATGCTTAACCAGCAAATGTCTTATCAATGTTTCTGAATTTCAGAGAGTCTGTGAATGTTGGAACTATTAATACGCTAAAAGCAAGCTATTTAATTAGCGTTTTTTTTACCAAAAGCACCATATTCTTGATATGAAACCACAACTTCCCTATATTGTGTTCGCTATAATAGCAATGCTTTAGTAATTTTGGAATAAATTTCGACGAAACTGTAGTTAGTTGCGATTTCATGCTGCTAGATTTTACTTCGAACTGCGCAGGGTGATTTCCCTTTAGTGTCTCGTTATAATGCATGTTGTTAGCCTATCAAATTATTCGTGCTGAATATTTTGAGGTAATGGATATAAGCGTTTTCAAATATCAACAAGGAGTCATTACACTTTTTGGAATGCTCCATGTTTACGAGAAGATATTTGAGTAAACTTATTTTATCGAATCTTGGGTTAGAAAGCGAACACGTACTTACCCGTAATTCTATAAATTAAAGTATTTTGTCTGTCACGAAGCCATTTTCCAGCATATCCGGCTGCATGTGCGCCAAGACCGTGGCCAATGATATGTAGAAAGTCAGGATTAAAATTCGAGGTATTCTAAAATGCAATTTAAAATTAATTACCAACTTGCTTATTATGCGAACGAGAATAACGAAATATTGTTAGTAACGAATTAAGAAATAAAAGTTTTGATTGTTTCGAGAATTTGCTCCGCAAAAGAAACAAAAAGAAATTTTTTTATCTGAAAAAAATCAATAATTTGAATATTTTTAATGAAAGTAAAGTTTATAACTATTTCAGTATTAAACGAAGAATAACTGTAAATTAATTTCTATACTTATACTACATTATTAGAGTACTAAATAACATTTAACATTGGCATAAATGGGTTCCAGTTGGACGTAAGAATAAATACACAGGTTGCAAAGTCTAAGACCGACCAGTAGCTGAGTAGATACTGATTTCATGTAGATACATGTGGAGCTGGCCACATGACATTGCTCTGTTTCCCTTGACAGTTTGAGTAGCAAGAGGTTTTCTTTCTTTCTTTCTTATTTTTAACTTTGCCAATGTATTTCGCGCTAAATATAGCCTTCGCATGCTTCGGTAGAATCAGAGAGATAACCACCAAATTCTCTAAAAATTTTAATTCATCATTCAAGGCGAAATTTTTAATGCAATAGTATGGGTAATTTCTTTAGTGAAAATTGATAATATTGGCGCCAGTTTTCTCGATGAAGTTCAGAGAGATACAATTTATCCTCTTCGCAAGCCCCACTTAAATACTAGTAGTTCGTCCAGAGTTAGAATTCAGGCGGATAGGTTGTACGCGTGCTTGGTATTCATGGCTTTTCTATGTGTAACATGAAAATGAGCAAGTTTTCCTTAGAAAGTCCTCCGCGAAAGCATTCCGCCCCTGTGGCAGACAGTTCTCATGAGCTTTTTTATGTTCAAATAATATAATCTAACCCTTCCTGTTCGCAAAGCGAAGTCAAATCGATATAAGATGAAATCGATATAAGATATTAGATATGCCCTGAAACACTTATTTGGAAGAGTGTTTTTAAACTACTATTTTTAGAAATGCAAGTCTTGTATTGAATGAAAGCAGTTTCTATGTGAACACTGAAATGGATTCTTTTTTGCCTTTCCTTTCCATCGGATAAAAATAATTAATACAATTTTACAGTTTTTTCAGGCCGTATTTTGCCTATTACATGCCAGTAAGTTTCTCTAAAGGATATTAAGTAGAATAATGAACAACTCTAATTAGTACTTTAGCAAACATTTCGTATAAAATTTTATTTACATGTATTTTTTATTAAAAGGTATCATGTGGTGCCTTATATGATCCGTTTCTTAAACTGGAACCGCAAGCCTGCGATCAAACAATGAAGAAGTATTTAGTCATGTAATTTCATTGAAGAACATTCGTTTTATGGAATTTACGACGTCCTCTGTAAGAAAAAATTAGTCATCCGGTGTTCATATATAGTACAGGATTCAATTATTTTTACATCTACATAGAAGTATTTTCCAGTCACTGTCTCGAAAGGCTGCAAATTTATCTGATTATTTTCAACAAATATACTATTTTGTTTTGTCATCAAAACAAAATAATGAGCATTTTCCATTAAAAATTCAATTGCAGGATGTGATGTGTAATGTTTTGTAATGAGGACTATTTTAAATCCAATAAATACCTTTAAACAAGAAAAGTCTCAGTTTGAAAATGCCAGCAAACATTGAAGTCTCTATTCAACTATAGCTACAACGAAGAAACAAAGTTCCAACTCCAAAATACTTTTAATTCTTCTGTTTAAATATATTATCATCTATTTGCAGTAAAATGTTTCCATTTTTCTTTAACAGATATAAGGATAACTTTCATGATATTCTCCAGGATAAAATACACTTGTCTCCAAAATTTTCGTCACATACATAATTATAATTTTTGATAAAATAACAATCACTCTGATTTGCATTTTCACAAATGGAAAATTTACTCATCATTGTTAGGCTCTGAAAATCTGTTTCTAAAATATAAACAACAGTAGGACAAAAGATTTTCACAAATAACTCTCTGCGAACGTTTATCCCTTTCCGGCAAAGTGCCAAAAAATTCCATCTGTACACGCGGAGTTAATTGAATGGAAAGGGCTTTATAGGTTACTTTTCACCTTCTTTATTTATACTAGATTATAGCATAACAAGAAACAGTCCACATACCTCATTCAATCCATTACGAACTCGTACTTACGCAACAATATTTATCGAACAAAAACGGCAAATGAATTTCGCCGAAATATGATTTTGATTAATGTTTGAGTTGGAGTTATTTGCCGTTTAGAATAAATGAAGACAGTTTTGGGAGAGTGAATGTTTCAAGAGAGGTAAGTGTTCATCCTCTGCAAATAACGTAAAGGCTGATAAACAGTTGCTAGAAAGATGAGAAAAATGGTAGAGAAGAAACGAAACAATGTACCCTTAGATAGGTTTATGTCCTAATTGATCTCCACAAACTCAGATTCCTGGAGTTTACTTATAAGCATCTGAGTTTAGAGTATGCATTTGAAATTAGAAACCATATACTAAATATCTGTAGAAGATTTAACAAGTAAGGTTTTTATACCAGAAGAGTAATGGTTTGTGTTTCACTAATCTCAGCCACCACTGGGACATTTTGCATTTTAGCAAATTATAACCTGAGATTTAAAGAAGAAACACCTCTTGTTAGAAAGGCAGTGATTTGCCTCGCATGAAAAGTGCCAGCTTGAATTGGTACAGTGTATATTAGGCTTACTGGAGTCAAGGGACATTGTTCGGTCATTGGAGAACATTAAAGTATAATGAACATTAGGGAACATTAGAGTCTACAAAGATTACAGCCCGTCCTATTAATAGCTTAATGCAGTGTACAACAGTTTCCTTCGGCGAAGAGTTAATGTTTGTTTAACTTCGAATTCTAAATTCATTTTCATCTAGAGCGGCCGTTCTACCTTTTTAGTGGTCACGCAACCCCTTGAATCTGAAAATAACTCTCGCATCCCCTTACAAAATGTGCGTATACTTTTGATTAAAGAAAAAAACGTTTGTTACATAAAAAAAAGCCGAGTTTATTTGCATTATTGTTGCTACAGATAAACAGTTGCTAGAAAGATGAGAAAAATGGTAGAGAAGAAACAACGTATCTTTAGATCAGTTAATGTCCTTATTGTTCTCCATAAACTCAGATGCCTGGAGTTTGACTTATAAGCAATTGGATTTAGAGTATGCATTTGCCATTAGAAAGTATACAGCAACTATCTAAAGATTTAGTAAGTAAGGTTTTTATGCCAGAAGAATAATAGTTTATGTTTCACTAATCTCAGCCACCACTGGAACATTTTGCATTTTAGCAAAATACATGCCTGAGAATTAAAGAAGAAACACCTTATGCTAGAAAGTCAGTGATTTGCCTCACAATAAAAGTGCCGACTTGAATTAGTACAGTGAACATTAGGCTCACTAGAGTCAGAGAACATTAGGGTCATTGGAGAATATTAGCGTACAATGAACATTAGGGAACATTGGAGTTTACAAAGATTAGAACTCGTCCTATTACAGCCGAAGTAATGTAATTGCATGAAGTCGCAAATCCCATTCAAGGCAATTTGTAAAATTTCCCGTCTGGCGAAAAGTTAAGCAAGACATCAAATACAGTAGAATGCGAGTAACAGAAATCGCAGCAATTATGGATATTCGACAAATTCAAATAATTGTTTTGTTTCTTTTTTTATATATTTATAATTTATTTCAACGTAGATTGTGCAATTAAAAAAAGCGCTTTCATTTTTGTAAATCAAAGTAAAGAACAGAATTTTTTTCAATAAAATTAGGTAAGGCCTTGTGTCTCATTTATCTAGAATTATTAACCCTATTCTTATGAACCAATTTCGGCTTCAAATAAGATTAAAAAATTAATTTTTATTTATGCATGCTTTAGAACTAAATTTTATTTCTATTTTTATTTCACCGTTCAAAAACTAAAAAAGGAAATAATTTTTAATTTGCTCGAAATAAAGCGTTTATTTTTTTCTTTTAAAATTAAATTACGACTTTAATTTTTATTGTAATTCAAAATAATAAATCTAACAATAAATTTCTTTTGTAAATTTTGTAAATATTTGTGTTTATTTGATTGTATTTATGATTTTATGTATTTTTCAAGAGTTACGTATTATTTATATTATTTGTGTAACATATTTTTATTTGGTAACTTTGTTCTACATAACTTTATGTTAAGTGTTTAATTGAATTTATGGCCATTTATTAAATTTATAAGTATTTAGTTTACGTATTATGTTGTAGGTCTTGTAATTTTGAACTGAGCAGTGTTTGAATTGTAAACATATCTTTGTTAGAGCCGAAATATGAGCAAAACCCTCTTACCTCTGATATTTGATAGTTTCTCGCCAACTTGGCTGAATTCTGGATGTTTCTGGAAAACTTATTTTTGAAACGTTAAGGGCGATTTTCTCACTTCAAAAGTTCTGAGCAGTTCTATAAATACAACTGCGTAGGAGCTATGAGTCAGTCAATTTAGTTATTAAATTCACCGCTGTGTGACTGTATTGAGCTCTTGCAACGATAGTTACTGCTATACACTTTGCTCTGATTTGGGTGATCAGCAATATGTTCGCATTTCAAGCAGAATTTTTCTTATCTCAGTTTTTCCCTTTAAGTCATTTATCTTCGTTTACATTGTTACGAACTCTTATTTATTTAAGAAACATGTCAGTTTCTTCCTGTTCATTGGCATAGATGTGAAGGAGATTCCTGCCAGCACGTAACCCATAATTAATAAGCATTATTAAATTTCTGCGTTTATAGTTTCCAGTAAATTTATTCTTTTAATTTAACATGCAAAAAAAGTAATAAAACACGTAAATAAGTTTAAGCCTAATTTTACACAGTTCAGAAACTAGAGTAAACTTTGTAAAATAACTTTAAATATTTTGTAAAATACATGAAAGTGATTTTTTTTTTGGATGGAGAATTGCAACAATAAATTTGTTAGATAAAACTGAGAGGAAGTTAAATGTAAACTTACCACCAGACGTTGGATAAAAAGTCCAACTTCAGCTCCTACCACTCGTATATTTGCAACAGCCTCTTCGTACCAAGGCCCATCACCATCTGACCACTCGACGATGAACACATTACATGCCATTTTATTTAACAGTACATCTTTCAATTTCTGCAAAGCAAAACATTTATTACACACCAACTATCACTGAAAGAAACTAGTTTGCCATAACAGCAAGAAGAAAACATTTCCCGTTCACTTTACATGAAAAAAAATTAAGAAATCAGTTACAGTCAATTCTCGATCTACGGAGTTAAAACCAGGATGAGGTGCATGTTTATTTCAAAATCCCAACTAAACGAAAGGCAGTTAAAAAACAAAGAAAAAGGAATAAACCGTATAATAATTAAAAGAAAAATACTACTAGCAATTTTTTCCGTTTTTCAAGCGGTGTATTATAAAAACTAAATTCAATTGTTTTCGTTAAACAGGTGTTCTAAACAAAAAGAGCACAATTTAAATAACGGATGATTAAACATCATTAAAAATAAAATAAAAAAACATCACTAGGAAAAAAAACCTAAACTATAAATGGGCATAACATAAAATTAATGGTTGCACCTCTGATTTATTTTTACGACTTATTTTTAGACTTATAATTTAAAAATATTTGTAGTAGATTCGCTTTTAACCGGGGTAATAATGGGAGGATCCACGCTTAACTAAAAATATAATTAAAACCACAGATGTTGAATAAACACATGAAAGAGAAATATTCATATTATAAGTAATAGGAATATGAAGTCACATGTATTTTTAAGAGTGTAATTGAAGACTAAGTTATTTTTGGTGAGATAAATAAAACAGAAAAAATAATACTTCTATTTACATTAAGACTTTGACTGCAGCGCCATCTGTATTCGGGTGACGGCAATAATTCTGATCAGGCCGCGTCATTCGTATTCGGATAACAGTTTTTTAAGTTCCCACGATGTAAATAGGTATTTGAAAAAATGATTTTTGCCGACAGCTAAATTCATTCCGTTCACTAAACTGAATTTTTCTTTCTTTGGTATTACTTTTCTTTCTTCCTTACAAACAGTTCTCCTGAAATATGATCAGTAGTATCTACACCACATTTATTATCACTGCATTTCCCAGTATTCGAATCAGAATCTGGAGATGTTATTTTGTTTGTAATTATTTTTCTGAAAAGTTTCGACTGTTGCTCATCGCTACTATTTCAACTTTTGAAAGCCTTGCAACATGTTTCTTCTTCGCTGCTACGTAACTCACTTAAAAATTATTCTTTCTGTTTCCTTTCAGACATTGCAAAAAAGTTGGGGCAACAATTTTAACATACAAAAATGTCAACCTTTTGTCACTACAGGAAAATAATATTTGGCAAAGAAGAAATAATTTTCTAATATCACACCCGTTTTTAGATACTCCGCTCTTAAGGAAAGGTTTTAAACTGAATGCATGTCTCAAAATGTTTCATTCTATTCTAAACACCTACGATTGACGCATGGTATAGAAGCGCTCGTGGCCTAAATGGGATTTTCTTACAAACTTACACGGCAGTCTACTTGTTAATCTTGTATTCCAATAAGTTTCAGTATGAAGGAGAAACTAATGACGGTACCCTTAATTTATGTTCTATGATTTAGCAATTTATTTTTAATGGAGGATTTAATAATAGTTATATATATCACATTATGTACAAAAACTGATATACTCTGGCGGATAAAAACCAAGTCCTAAATATTATGGCGTCATCTGCTGGCATTGCTGCTATCATATATGTTTTCTTCTAATTTTTATATTTTCCATTCAAATTTTGCTTCATTCCGATTACTCATCATACATAAAAATTGCATACATTGAAAGTTAGATACTTACATATTATCGCAACCATCTTGGCGCAGTGTGGCGAATTTTACAGAAGAACTTTTTATTTTTACAGTAAAAAATTACATATTACATACCTACGTATTATTACATGCATATTCTACGTTTCAGCTATATATTTATTCCAAAAGACAATCACTAAACCTAGTTACAATTTTTTAATGAACGAAATTTCGTCGCGATCTCTTTACAAAAGAATTTAAAACATTGTTTTCCTTTAGCGAATTTTGCGGCAAAATGGTGTATTCCTGCAGAAATTTCACCTCTGTTTCTTCTATTATAGAAAAAGCTCCCAAATACAAATTTTAAAATCGAGTTTAATTTAAAAATTTATTATAAATTTTCTACAAATGCTGTTGGAAACTGGAATACAAGAAACAGAATGCATACGAAAATGGCGACGATGGAAACACTATTTGCCATGCGTATGGTTGCCTGAATAATTATTATGCGCGTTATTACCAGAGTTTGATGTATTCTGAAGCTTTGGCGATCTCTATTAAGGTGGCTGCAATAATACTTAAGAACTTTTCTTTTTTTTAATTACTAACCATGTGTAATAATAAAGTTATTAACGATCGCGATGAAATTTGTACTACAACAAAAATAAAATCCTGTCTGTAACTAGGTTTATTGATTGTCTTTTGGAGTAAATATATAATTAAAACGTAAAGTATTTATGTAATATTCTGTAGCTATGTAATGTATAATTTGTTTAAATAAAAGTAATTCTTCATTTTCTTGCGTTAAATTTCGCAAAACTGAGCGAAGCTGAATTGCGATAATATGCAACTATCCCCCCTCCCCCCAAAAAACACCACTTATTATTTCTTTTAGACAGAGCCCGATGAATCTACAATCCGGTTTATCCGAAGCCGATTAATCGGGAGATGACTGCACTCTAAATGGAAGAATAAGAGCAGGAAGTGCCATTTTGTTCGTTAACATTAACTAAT
Source organism: Stegodyphus mimosarum (assembly GCA_000611955.2). Lineage (NCBI taxonomy): Eukaryota > Metazoa > Arthropoda > Arachnida > Araneae > Eresidae > Stegodyphus > Stegodyphus mimosarum. The sequence goes on from KL823015.1 coordinate 8,793, forward strand.
ATTGTACTCATAGTCATAAGAATCAGTTGCACTTTTTCATATTTTATGAAGAAGTCTTAAATCTAAAGTGCATTCAAACAAATCATTGATAGTCTTTCATCTTAAATGGAAACAGCAAAGATTCCTGTCACTGCGGCCAAAAGAGGTCATTTGTAAGATATCACATTCCATTTGAAAAATACTGTATTATTTATTATACATTTTCAATATTAATGATCTATGTTTTGTTCTTCATTACTCAATTTTTAAAAACAATATTGAGCACAATACGCTACAGGGCTTATGAATGGCCAAACTGACAACCTTTGACGTTTCGTATTATAATCTGTTACTTAAAAATAGACACTTAAAATTTTTCTGACCGTCCCTCATTTGCAATAGTAACGCGCATTCTCATCACTACATAATACTTAGTTTCTCTACTTCATTTGAGGCTGCAGTTCAAATCAGCGTTCGTTCAAGTGCTTTTCACAAAGTGAAACACCTCAAACTGAAATGAGGAGGGAAAACAAATTAAGGTACATCTTGACGTTTCGATTCTAAGGCAACAGACAATAAGATTTAATCTATCTTTTGAGGTTCATTAAAATGCTTTTTTATACTTTCGCACAATGGTTATATTTTACTGGCAAACCTTAACTAATCTGAACTTCTAACCTTAACTAAAAAGAAGTGCTGAACACCGTGAATAATCAAACCGTAGTTTGCAAAGCCTTATTTATCCTCCGACATACAGATCTTAATAGGAAATATAAACAACATATACAAAAAAAGTTTTGCGGACAAAAATTACTGGAAAAGTAATTTATTTACTCTTTGCCATTTTGAATAGCCTGCATTATAGCCATGTATAAGAAAATAAGTTCTCCAGCGATGGTAAAAGCCACTCTTTTTGACATTCCATGAGGAGAAATTCCTGTTAGAAATGTAGTGTACAGTATTCCTGTGCTTTGGGCTAAAAAAATGAAACATTGTGCCAATATCTTCTCTGCCGCGTGGTGGTAAATTATAAAGTCTTTCCAGTGGAGGGTAATTGAAAGGATATTCTGTGCTGAATGTACCCAGCTCTTCCACGTCGACAACAGTTTGTTCTCGTTTCTGATGTTGAACAAACGAGGCTAAAATAGATAAACATATATAAGTAAAACGTCAAAATATAGCTATGTTTGCATTATTTGGGGTTTTAGTTAATTTTTTAAGAATATTAATGTACGCAGGAACTATAAATCATATTTTCTATCCTACTAAATAATAAAAGCGTGAAGTTAATGCGAATTCTTTTATGAGATTCTAATTCATAAATAGCAACCTGTCACTAGTAGCGACCAAATTAATTCAGTACAAGATATTATTTAAACTACATATTTCAGAATATTATTCGTGTATAATCTTTACAAGAAATGAAACTTCGTTTCCATTGCAAAACACATACATTTGCAACTAGTTTCTAACCTTCACTCTACGCCAATACCAGCATATATATATCCAAAACGTAATGGCAATTGAACTTGAAAATAAACAATGAGACGTTGCGTCACATGCCATTGCATGACTGGCACCGGAGTCATCACCCCACACCACGCACAAGAGCGTGACTGGCTCTTCTGCAGTAACGCCAGTCATGCGCCGGTGCGTAATTGTCAGCGGATTTTAAGATATAATGTTGGGAGAAAAGATGAAATATCGTGGGAATTGTTTGCTGTCTGCGTCGCCAAATCGTCAGCCAGTTATTTCCGGTGATAATCTTGTGGGTTGGAATGAAACTTAGAACAGTACGATTAGGAGAAAGAATTAGCAACATTAGATGACAAATAGCATGCGCCAATACAATTTCATTTGGTTTCTGCAACATGTGCCCTATATGGCCTAGAAGCTAGAAGCCGAGTCACTAAAAAATCATGACGTTCGGCACATGTTCGATTTGCGTAGCAGATTGGAGCACGTAAGGCAATTAACTCCGTTTAGAAAACGGAATTGTTGAATCCGAGCCTGCGTGTCAAATTGTATTGAACGATGCCATTCTGCAGATGACAACAGCTACTGCCAATGTAGTTGCCCGTCTTGGATCCGTCCGTGTAGATGGCCTGCTACCTCAGTGTACGGCTAAGAATCCATACTCACATTTTCCTACAGGCATTGGTGCGCGGGGTGGCAATGTATAGAAGCCTTGCGTTAGTTGGATGTACATTTATGTCTGGCCTCAGGAACCGCACGTTCTGTTAAGTCTGAGTCAGTGGTAATCTGATGCTTCCCTTTCTACTAGTAAGTTTAAAGGTGATAATCCTGAAAGTACTGGAGAGCGTTGATGTTGTGTGATACGCTCTGCATAGGTGATTAGATGTGGACACTGTAGAGAATTGAGGTTCTTCCTCATTTGATGGGGCAGATGGTTTATTCCACACTTAAGCTCCACTGACACAATACGCTGCGTTACTGTCAAATATCATAGGCGAAGGAGTCTGGGTGGTATTCCCCATTTTATAGCGTCCGTACGATGCATTGAGCTGGCAAGTTGGAAAACGTTTTGCTTAATGTAGCAAATATGATGGAGCCATGTAAGCTAGATAAAAATTCGGCTTACATGGCTTTATCATATTCGCTACATAAATTGAGATTCACAGTTTCGTTGGTCTATCGAAACATGCGTATGGAGCAGTTATTTACTTCAAATCAAATAGCATTTTTAAAAACAGTTAAGTGAATTTACTGAGCACCAAATCGAGAATTGTCCTAATTAAGTCACTTCCTGTTCGTCGCTTAGAGTTACAATATTGCGTATACAATTTCTTTCAAAGGTGCTAAAGCCTTTGAAATCAAACGAGATCTACTTGCATTCAGATCCAGCAATCGTCTTAGCTTGGATAAAAAGCTTGCCGCATTGGATGAAGACTTTCTTACAAACCTTGGTATCACAAAAGAAGAACTGACTGACTATTATGGCAGGAACAGCATGAATTCGGAACGCGTGCATTTTCTGCAGACATTCGAAATATTGAATTTTAGTGGAATGGTACATTTTTCTCCTCAGGGAATAATAATTGTCTGTAATACTAACTATGCATACCTTTTCTGTATTCTTTTTCTTTGACGTGTCTCTTTGACAGTTCTTTTCCGTCAAGTTTTCTGCCTCTAATGGTTATACTAAACTTCATTCTATTTTGAGTTTTATTTGCAGGTTCACCCATAAGTGTTGAAATCAAAAATTTAATATTATTGCGCCATTTAAATCGAAGAAAATTAAAGGAGCAGAGAGTCGTTTATTGTATTTGGTAAAAAAAAAAAATTTCGGAAAAAATTACATAATCTTACAAAGGGCAAACCGGTACCAAGTAAAAATAAATTAACAACATTAAACTCATTTACAAGTAATACAAGAAGAATGATAGTAGTTCGAAGATTGGCTAATTCTAACATGAATTTCTACCAGAAATATCCTGCAGTTTTACCAAGTAACCATGACATGAATCATTACGATATGTTTCCGTAAGAAGTTTGTAGACGTAGGTGTTCAGTCATTTTGCATTCAGTACGCTAAAGGTTTTGGAGTACTCTTGTAGGAATTTGGTCAGAAAGGTTGTACACGAATGCATGACGTATAGTAGCCAAAATCCTGCAGTTGTGGAACAGAGATTATGATGAGTTACATTTGGAACGAGTCTTCCCAATTCTTCATTTAATCGTACAAATATCGACTTTTGTGTTCCTTTTCAGGTTAAAAACAAGAGAAAAGGAAATTCCATTTTCTTTGATATACTCTTAAAGCCATAGTCCTGGAATTAATATCGGATTTAACCCACGAATTTATCGCTATACTTAAAGGACTTTTTCAGACGTGGTAAGAGTGCATAATTATTTTCTGACTATGCAAATAATTTCATTAAAGACCATTCCGAAGAAAGGCCTTTCGTAAGCTGAAGGGAAATCTTTTAAATAATTTGAAAAGAGGTATTGGAGACACACAAGTTCCTAAGAATTCCTTATCGTATTCATGCAAACTGAGGGAATTTTAATTATCGACCGATTTTACCACTGTCATCTGATATCAACGACTGAAAAGCGTTATCAACAGGCCATCTTTTATTTAATAGGCCAATAACAGCATTAGTAGAGCCAGAACTTATTTATATGAGAAAGAATATCCTTTCTAGGTGGTAAAGAACTACAAAGATAATGCAAAAAATTTGGGATTTCGTCATTATTTAAACTATTAAATCTGAAATACAAATAGTATTTTTCTAAAGATAAGGAAGAAATCTGTACGGTGGTTTAAATGGCTTCTGGGTGGAATAAATCAATTATACATTACAGCAATGGCAAAATAAGAATTGTCTGTGGAAACATGGATAGAAGCATTTAAAAGATCTGTCTCTAAAATTCGCATCTTACCAGTACTTGATTTTGTAGAATAAATTGTTATAATTTCATATTTATGAAGTTAAAGGTAACATAATTACTTGTGGATCAGCAAAAATATATTATTAATATAACTAGTGTTGTAATTTGGTGCATATGATAGTATCTATTTAGAAAAGCACTTTATTTTGCCCTTTTGTTTCGTTTTGTAGTTGCAATGCTTATAAGATTTATTAGGGTGCATACTGACGTTTGTAAATTTTGGAATTTGTGTACGCTTTGTAGTCGTATTGGTCGGTGTTGTATACGTATTGTGTTCAATTTGCATTTTCAATTTATTATATAAATATTGACTGCGAAATACATTCAACGTGAAGCGGAATGGTCAAGCCTCCCACACACTTTCGCATACACGACTCTTGGCATTAGAGCTTGTAGAGCTTGTAGCCATTTAGTATTGTGTGCGCCATTAAAAAAAGAGTCAGGCCTCCTGAAAACACCTTGTCGTTGGTGCATTTGTTGATCACTCCAAATCCTCGGAGCTTCATTAACTACATTTGCAGCTTAATTTCACAGCTGATTTTTCTTGTTAATGAAGTTGTTGAGTAAAACGTAGTGGCCAATCAGCTTTCTAACCGATCGGATTTGAAATTTCGTACGTACAGTGCCGAATGCTTATAACCGGATTGAAGTTGCTGTATTTTATTGTATTACATCCGTTCCCGCTTAACACGTGTTCCTTAACTTAAGTAGTACATCAAATAATTAAATCAGGAGGTCTGTCAGTTTAAAAATTTTAAATCAACGTTTCTCATCGTTTAAATGCAAATACATACTATTTAATGCATACGAATGACTTAGTATTTTATCTACATAAAAGTACTTGATTGTAAAATCTTTGACAATGCGCGATATTTTTCATATCTTCTTTGATGTATTAAATTTAAAGTTTTTTAAATGTGAACGTATCACAGAATATACATAGAAGCGTATAATATTTTAATAAAATGTAAAAAATTATTTTCGACATATCTCAAATAAACCTTGGCTATTCTTTGAGTAATTCGGAGTGAAATAATAATGGTGTTAAGATTACTCTAGAAACATATTTCTGAAATTAAAAATTTAAGATTATTTTTAAGACGCCAGTTTTTAAATTTAATGTTATCTTGTAAGAAAAAGAAATGCTTTTGCATTTAAATAGAGTGATATTAACTTCCATCGAACAATTTTCCAGTTCCACACACCAGATTATAATATAATGGCTTAAAAGTGATAATTGTAATGAAAATTTAGAAAAAGAAAACCGCGAAACTGTAGGTGCATATTATTTTCCCTAAAGTTTGAAGTCCCTAAAGAATTAAAGTTTTTTCCAAATGGAAACTTATATATTTTATGCAAATTGTATTCGAAAATAACATTATTGTTGAAAACCACGTATACAAAAATAAAACATCTCCTTTTCCCCTTATTTATGAAAAACAGCTTAACTCGAAAAAACCAGGGGTAGGGAACGAAAAAGATCGGGAGGAAAAGATAAAAATGTTAACTCAAAAAATGCTCCTCCCATTTGCTTTATTAAAAAGAACTTTTTTTATACGTTTCTGAAATTTTCTTGAAAATACTTTGTGGAGACATTACGTTATTTCGAAGCAAGCGACGTGAAAAAGGAGCAATTCCTTCGCCCAGACTCGAACCTCTCGAATACGCGCCAAGTGTGCTAGTCATTATACCACAAAGGCATGCTAAGAAGGTAGCAGAAATACCTTATGATTAAAAGACAGCCTTCCAATCTGTGTGACGGTACAAAAATTGTGCAATTTTCAACTTTATTGTCAAGCTGCAAATAACGGAGATTCTCCTGTAATTTAAGCTGAAACCTTTAATTTTAATATTTACCGAACATTCAGACAAAATTTTAAACCTTTTTACCTACATTTTGAAGGTCAGTTTCTTACTTTTGTGGTATTCAATCGTGGGACATCTTTATAACCACGGGATATGTTTAATGAAATTTTTCGCCTGGAGTAATACTTTTAGCTCCTTACAATTTTAGGTGTGAAGCATTAAAACGCTTCATAACTCGAAATGATTCTGTATGATTATAAAATGAAGATGAAAAATATATGTAATTCATGTGAGAAAAATTAAAACGTTAAAATACAGTAAAAATAATATTAGAGTATAATTTTTTTTGGGGGGGGGAGGAATATTTTACTTCAGTTGCTTCAAAACTTTAAATAGGGATTTTAATTACTCAATTAAATTAAACCTTTAGGTCTTTCATTGCAAAAAATACAAAATGTCAGCTCAACTGCTTCACGAGAAAATTCCTTAGAACGTCACTTTTATTTTACGATTTTTCAATCCAGTCGGTCATAAAGTACGCATTCGCTAATTAAAGCTTTTGCAGTTTAGATTTAAATTGTTTAATTGTTAGCAGCCCACCAATCGATTTAGAAAAAATTCCAAAAATGTTAAATTCGAATTAATTTTTTCCGATCTCTCGGATTAAAACTTTGCAATGATTTGCTTGTTCGTTACACAAGATTGCTGAAAAAACATAAAAATTAGTTCAGCATTAAAAGGAACTACACAGGATCCTGAAAAAATTATGAAATTTCAAAAAACAAAATTGACTCGAAAAGAATAGGTCAGAAACTGATAAAAATTGAATCTATCGAAACACGCAGACATACCCAGCTATATAGCATACTTTCGTACTTTTTTCCTTTTTCCTCCATTTAAAAAATAACAATAATATTGTTACGGATTTCATATTTATTTCGCTATTTATTTAGAATTATAATTAAAATTGCTTTATATTTCCCGTGCAACGCAGACGATTTTTGAAGAAAATAAAAAGAAAAATAAAAAAAAATAAAAGAGCGCTTGCATTTAATGCTTAATAAATAAATATCTCGTAATTACTGTTGCCATCCAGAAAAATCTAATCTAGAAAAATCGAGATTGTTCTAATGGTAATTAAAAAGCTTATAAAAGCCGAATTGAAACACCTCATCTCTATTGTTGTAGTTGCAGCTGTGAAAAGCGAACTGCCGTTTGTTTACTTAATGCTGTTATTGACTGTAGCGATTTCGCTGTGAGATAGAATTATTTTATCTGTTTTGAACTGAATTTTTGCTAAGTGTTTGAGATATTGTGATATTGTGCGAATATCTCTGAAGAAATATTTCAGCATTTTGATTTATTTCTCGTGGAAAGAATAAATTTTTGTTAGCTTTTTACGACTTGTGCATTCAATCCATAACGAACCCGTACGCACGCAACAATATACTATTTAGTTGCATTTCAAAAGACGTCAAACACTGAAAGAAAAACTAATGCTACAAAGCAATCAACTGAACTTTGTGTATTCGAATAGTATAGAAATGAAAAATATAACAACTTGTGAAAAGCAATGAAATTTAAAAACTAAAAGGGAAAAAAATTGCTTTAGTTAAATTAGATGTTATGAAGAGATGAATTCCCGAGGAGAAAAATATTAGATTAAATTAAGAAAAATCAAATGAAATTATGTTTCAATCATTTAGAAATTCAATATTAGGTCTAAAGCACCCTGATTTTCTTAATATTCTTATATGTTGTTTTTGTAAGGTTTTGGCTTTTTAAAATCAACAAACCAATGGTTTTGGTTTCGTATACATTAGAAAGCTTTCATAAAATAAAGAATAATTAATTCGTATCGGACCGTAAGCAATAATTATTAAATTTAAATATTCAATTGCACGTTTATGCTCAAAAGAAAAATAAACTGTAATACCTGTTATTGGAGTTTCAGTCACATTTCCGTTAACAGCAATTTGCAGATCCAACAATATTCCTAACAGAAATTGAGCCATCTTTCGGGAAATATGTCTTTTAAAGTTGTGAGCTTAGACGAAACAAGAGAATTTTTGCAGCACCTAAAAAGACGTAACCGGTTGCTATCTCACAATTACAAATGACATTCATCTCATTTTTTTTCAATGAAATGGAGCAAGACATTTTTTCTTGTTTGTCATCAAAATGAACCACGTTTTTGGAAAGAACATTCAGAATACCAAAGTGGAAGGGAAACATCAATGTCTGTAACCAGCTGTTGAATTCCTTGTCAATCAGTGTATGTGCTTTGAACAAAAGGTGGCAGCATGTAATGTAATGCCACGTAATAATAATACTCTACAATTATTGTCAACTAGCGGAAGTACCTGATGCCAGTTAAGTTAGATTAAGAGTAATGCATCTAACAACAGAGAGAACGATACCGCTGTAATCCTTCTCTAATAACGATGTAAAAAATACGATTCATAGTTACACATATTTCAGTCTGATGCGATATGGAACCCACATAAAAAAATTTCGATAGAAAAATAAACTAATTCTCTTTCATTATATCAGCATTAATGACATGTATTTTTAAATTATTTTCATCTTTCTAATAAAATGGTCGTAAAAGCTCAAGTTCCATCCAATATTTCACATATATTCAATTTTAGTCGTTTAAATGTGGTAAAAAATTGTTCATAATTGATCAAAAATCAATAACGCGACCAAACAAACGAACACACAAACAGACATTTTTCTTTAACTTCGAGACTAAAACTGATCTCCGCTTCTTCCTTCTTATTATTCTGCTTATCTTTATAATACAAATGTCAAAAGATTCAAAAATTACCAGATATACAATAATGCACGAAATAAAAATTGCATAGGAAAAACTGAGCAAAAATTATAATAAACAAAAAGTACATCTTAAAATTGCCTCCTTAGGTTTCTAAAAAAAAGAAAAAATAAATAAACAAAAGCCGTACGTGAACTATAATGACACAGGAAAATAATAAATAAATGCAAATGTTAACATAAATTAACAGTAATATTTTAAAATGAAAACAAAACATAGAAGCAAATCATCTAACATATTAAAACAGATATGAATTGACAGAAAGTACAATAAAAGTTTGAAATAAAATTAAAATGCAAATGAACTGTGGTATAGCGGAGCATTTTTAAATGCATAGTATTATGCTTTTTTGAGGATTGGGGTTACGTATATCTTCAAAACGAACACCTTATTGGGAAGACGAAACCATAGACAGCTGAAATGGTTTGCTGTTGGAAATTTGATAATAAAATATCAGAATGAAACCAACGATGTTTTTCTTAACTGCAAATTCTAAATCCGTCTGCTGATTTTAAAAAAAATTCTTTTTAAACTGAAAACTGCGTTTTACGATAAGATCGAATCAAATTAGCTTCTCTGTTCGACTGAATGTAATTTTCTATGATTCTGTTGCAGTAGCTGCAGGGTATAACAAGCTTATAATAGCTAAAGCATAAGACCGAAAACGCGCGTTCCTGTTTAATATTGAGGACAACTGTTGAACCCTTTCCGATGAGGATTTTTAATTCTTTCACTGTCACTTCATTGTTACATATACAGCATTAATGTTTTTAAATTAGTCATTAAAAATACCATCTGTAGTTGTTTATTACTTCCTTGTACGAAGTAAAATGGAAGTATTGTAAAAGCGAAAAATTTCGGGCATCGTATTTCAACGAAAATATCCATTTTGACCCCTATCGAATGCAATTTAACGATATTTTTGCATGACATCTGTACGTAAGGACAGAATAGAGGACTCTTTTCCCCAAAAGTTATAAAACTGATTTAAAATGGATTCTGAAGAGATTATTTCGTGGCGTCTGTGCGTATGTACGTACGTATGTATGTAATATCTCACCTAACTCAAAAACGAGTAGCCTCAGAACGTGGAAATTTTGTATATGGGACTGCTATAACATGTAGATGTGCACCTCCTATTTTGGCTGCAATTGGCCTCACGAAAGTATATAAATATATATCCACTCTGTTACTCGGCTTAGTGAGCTCAGTTTCTTTATTCTTATATGTTTGTAAATTGTGCATTTTTTTGCTTTAAAAATGATTGAATTATGTTGTTCTTATCTTCCGGTTAAGATTTTTCTGCTATAATTAACCTGCATGTTTTAGTTGTAGAATTATCAACAATTTAATAGCTGTTTAAGTGAGGCTAAGCCTAATTTTTTTGGCCATAGCGGCCATATTTGTTTACATTTCAAACTTAGGAAAATATTGGATTTGTTGCCAATCTAGATAACCTAAGCTTCGCAGCAACAAAGATAACGCCTTCTTTTATTTTTGAGAATTAAATCATGCTTAATCAATTCTGGAATTTATTCGAGGAAATAAGTGTTTAATATTTACTTCGTAATTTTTAATATAGATATTTTGAGTTTTTATGTGTTTTTGCCTTGTCGTGAAGTGAGAACTGAATTAATTGAATGAGAAATACTGAATCGTCTGTGAAAAACTGCTTTTTTCCTTTTTTTAATTCCTTTTTTTTGTTATGTTTGTTTGTTTGTTTAATTTCTTTTATACATCGTTTTTTGTTTGTTTAATTTCTTTTATACATCGTTTTAGATTTATCATAGTATTTGAATACAACATGTGGCAACGATTAGATAATTCTTCAGATGATTTTGTGCATTCTGAGTTATAAAATGAATGAGCTGTAACGCTGTTAAGTGAACTAGCGCCACAGTGTCGCGATGGTAAACATATATAGTGAACTTTAAAGAGTGCATTTAGTCTATTGTGGTTTATGCGCTATCGACGAAGTAGATTTAATTCAACCCAATAATTTTAAATGAAATGCAAAATACGCATAGTTTAATATTCCGTACAAGGAAGTCATGTAGTGTATATATCAGATTTCTTTCGAAATCATAAAAATTCTATGTTTAGAGTGAACAGCAACAATTACGTTGGAAAGAATTACAGATGTAAATCGTTCTGAATTTTGTATTATATGGCATCGAATATATCGATTTTTGGCCACTCTTTCTTTGGGATTGAGGTTTTTAGTACATGTTTTCCAAATATAAGTGAAAGAATCTGTGTTAGTTATTGGTTTCTAATACCAGAGGGAACTAGTTTGCAAACTATCGATCAAATATTTCATATCTCGAAAGGAACTATGGAAAGAAAAATCGGAGATTTTTTTCGAGCGACCGAAATTGTTCGTGATGTGCTTTATTTATAACCCAAATCTCCATGTCAAAATGTTTAAATGTAAAAGTAATATTTTTCCGTTAATTATATTACGGATTTTCCCCGTAATTTTTCAGTTGATTAACTGCAATTTTTAATTCCGATTCACGTTACACATGAAGTAAAAATATAAAATGTGGTCGTCACTCTTGATTGTGAACATCGAACTTGGTATTGTTGCGGCAAATCTGGAAGTGGCTGTATTTTGCTTGGTTACAAACTGTACTCTTTCTTAAATATTTAAATTTTTCTGTCAGCTGATAACGAGGAATAAATAAGCAAGCTAATTTATAAGTTTTTTTAACAATTGTAAGAAAATTAAATTATTGTATCCCAATTTCAATCTTCTTTCTCTGTACAACTGCTTGAGACGTTTCACCGGTCTTTGATACGCTTTTGATAACAACAGCACTTTCTAATTATTATACACTAAACTACTGCGCTACGCAATATTCAAATTTAAAGAGGAATAAAGACGAAATTATGTTCTGCAGCTGACAAAAGACACCGCTGCAATCAGTTGCGTAGAATTCGGAATTTTTAAATGTCTGTTTTAGCTTTTCGCAATGAAAACCTGAGAAAACATAAAGCAATGAACTGAACATTTATATTACATCCACCTGTAATCATTCAAATTTTATGCACACCATTTCCTTTTCATCGTTTAACCCTCCGGCGGTTTCGAAATTAAGCAATTCTTTATTCCCAAACACGCGCGACATCCGTCAATCGTAAATATGTACCACAGCTGTGAACGTTTGCGCCCACTGCAATGTGTAACTAAAATGAAATCTGAGCTTGTTGATGACCATTAAAAGGTTGAGGAGCTACATTCTTCCATCCAGCATTATAAATATCGCAATACTTCTACAATAGCTTTATACTGAGTTCCTACTTCCAAAGCGAGAATATCGTATAAGCATCATCATGCAAGCATATGAAATTGTCGCACTAGCTGTCACCATCATTATGATCATTACAATCGACGGTAATTATTATCTTTAATATTTTTAGCAACTTTTTAGACCAAAGCTGTAATTTGCCCAGAGGAACTATTAATTTCGTTTTGGCATTTTGTATTGGTTCACTATAAATGCCAGTTCACTTTTCAAATTGTTGCCACCAAATATTTTCGCCCTGCATTATATTTAAATAAATTAAATAATGAAGAATCTTCATGAATGCACGTATGTTTCTCGCATTGTGATAAAACAACTTTACTTAGAGCCATCCAATTTTGAATATTGAACGTTTCCACCCGAATATGGGCATCTGGAAGCCCAAATTTGAAATTTGGAATTTGTTTTATTATCGATTTCATATTTTGTAAAACATTAACGAATTTTTGATTCACACACTCAAGGATTTCAAAGCGAGCAATGAAAACGTTGTACAGAAAAAACACTTTTATCTCCATCGCCCGAGACTGTGTATCGGCAATTCTAAAGATATGTTCCTTTTAAAATTCTTTTGCGATATTGTTCTTGAACTGAATTTTATAGTTTAAGTGCGAAAAACATGATATTTAATAAATAAAGGCAACACACAAAATGCTATAAAAATGCTCATTTGAACGCAATTTAAAATCTGAAACCTTTCAGATTTTTTTAATTTATTTTTTATTATTTTAATTTTAATTTTTATGTTTAAACTTTAAAGTATATTGTAATAATTTCCTCAATAAAATTTATCTTATTATTCACTAAGAAGGATCAAAATGAAAACACCACTGACACAAAATGTCTTAATACACGTATTTTGGTTGATTTTGCCTCGCAACGAAAAATGGCTGCCGACGCCTGGACTAAACATTTCTTCAATAACAGGTAGTAGACCCATGATTTTAGTTAAATGAATAATAAAATAACGTAGAACTATCAACTACAATTAATTTGGTCACGTAACACATTTTGTAAAAACTTTCAAACCTTGATCACTTAGATATGCCCTGAAACACTTATTTGGAAGAGTGGTTTTAAATTACTATTTTTAGAAATGAAAGTCTTGTATTGAATGAAAGCAGTTTCTATGTGAACACTGAAATGGATTCTTTTTTGCCTTTCCTTTCCATGGGATAAAAATAATTTTTTTATTAAAAGGTATCACGTGGTGCCTTATATAATCTGTTTCTTAAACTGGAATCATAAGCCTGCGATCAAACAATTAAGAAGTACTTAGTCATGTAATTTCATTGAAGAACATTCTTTTTATGGAATTTACTACATTCTCTGTAAGAAAAAATTAGTCATCCGTTGTTAATATATAGTAAAGGATTCAATTATTTTTACATCTATATAGAAATATTTTTCAATCACTGAAGACCTGCAAATTTATCTGATTATTTTCAACAAATATATTTTGTTTTGTCATCAAAACAAAATAATGAGTATTTTCCATTAAAAATTCAATTACAGGATGTGATGTGTAATGTTTTGTAATGAGGACTATTTTAAATCCAATAAATATCTTTAAACAAGAAAAGTCTCAGTTTGAAAATTCCAGCAAACAATGAAGTTCCTGTACAACTATAGCTACAACGAGGAACCAAAGTTCCAACTCCAAATATTTTTAATTCTTCTGTTTAAATATATTATCATCTATTTGCAGTAAAATGTTTCCATTTTTCTTTAACAGATATAAGGATAACTTTTATGATATTCTCCAGGATAAAATACACTTGTCTCCAAAATTTTCGTCACATACATAATTATAATTTTTGATAAAATAACAATCACTCTGATTTGCATTTTCACAAATGGAAAATTTTCTCATCATTGTTAGGCTCTGAAAATTTGTTTCTAAAATATAAACAATAGTAGGACAAAAGATTTTCACAAATAACTCTCTGCGAACTTTTATCCCTTTCCGGCAAGGTGCCAAAAAATTCCATCTGTACACGTGGAGTTAATTGAATGGAAAGGGCTTTATAGGTTACTTTTCACCTTCTTTATTTATACTAGATTATAGCATAACAAGAAACAGTCCACATATTTCAACGATGTTTAGTTTTTAATGACCCTTTTTTTTTCAAAGAAATTTTCCAGATCTTTTTAGGATATAAAAGGAATTGCTTGAAAAGAATGTATGTATGTTATTTTCTTGGTTGTGTGCTTTCTTTTTCTATATATTAGTTTTAAAATTTTACCTTGAAATCTCGCTTAAAATCGAACGACGAACATCTAGTGTACCCAGAATGAGATCATTGTAACACCAGGAGCAGACCAAGAACTGTGTCTTTGTTTCAATGTAGTATTTTCTTCGATGAGTTCATTCATAATAAGAAGGTGGGTGCACATGTGTGTTTATTCACTGTTTTTCTTTTACTTTTTTTATGGAGGAGAGGGCTGGTTATCAACTAAAAAATCATTTTGGTGTATTTCTGAAGGTCAGGGGCAATTTTATCAATTAGCTTTTAATTTTTCATTAGAGCAGTTATCTTTTTTTTGCTTCTGTTGATAGAAGTTTTGTCAGCTCTACATTTTGATAGTTTTGAGTTGTAGATGTTTATTTAATTTTATTTCATAGTTTATATTTTCAATTGTAGATATAATATTAATTCATTTTTTCTTATTTTTAATTATTTTGCAAATGGATCAGAGACAGCTGACCATTTCTGAAACACTGAAAGTGCTACACGAATTGGCATCAGATCATGAATCTGATAAGGATCCCGGTACATGTACAAAACATACAATGTTGGGTTGTGCTTTTTCAAAGGTGGTGTCACTTTCTTCGAAAAGTACCACCATGAAAAATATCGACGACAGTGTAAATATGAAATGCAAAAAATGTAGACGTCATACAGCCAAGTTACCTTTTTTAGTTATAACCATGTAATCATCATATAACCAAGAAGAGTTTTTTGTTTTTGGTGTAAAGTAGCAAGTGAATGCAGTGTACAACAGTTTCCTTCGGCGAAGAGTTAATGTTTGTTTAACTTCGAATTCTAAATTCATTTTCGTCTAGAGCGGCCGTTCTACCTTTTTAGTGGTTACGCACCCCCTTGAATCTGAAAATAACTCTCGCACCCCCTTGCAAAAAGTGCGTATACTTTTGATTAAAGAAAAAACGTTTATTACATAAAAACATGCCAGGCCAATAACAGCATTAGTAGAGCCAGAACTTATTTATATGAGAAAGAATATCCTTTGTAGGTGGTAAAGAACTACAAAGATAATGCAAAACATTTGGGATTTCGTCATTATTTAAACTATTTAAATCTCAAATACAAACAGTATATTTCTAAAGATAAGGAAGAAATCTGTAAGGTGGTTTAAATGGCTTCTGGGGTGGAATAAACCAGTCATACATTATTAGCAATGGCAAAATAAGAATTGTGTGTGGAAACATGGACAGATGCATTTAAAAGATCTGTCTCTAAAATTTGCATCTTACCAGTGCTTGATTTTGTAGAATAAATTGTTATATTTTCATACTTACGGAGTTAAAGATAACATAATTACTTATGGATCAGCAAAAATATATTAATAATATAACTAGTGTTGTAATTTGGTGCATATGATAGTATCTATTTAGAAAAGAACTTTATTTAGCACTTTTGTTTCGTTTTGTAGTTGCAATGTTTATAAGATATTAGGGTGCATATTGACTTTGTAAATTTTGGAATTTGTGTACGCATTGTAC
Organism: Stegodyphus mimosarum; assembly: GCA_000611955.2. Classification (NCBI taxonomy): domain Eukaryota; kingdom Metazoa; phylum Arthropoda; class Arachnida; order Araneae; family Eresidae; genus Stegodyphus; species Stegodyphus mimosarum. Next base: position 24,883 of record KL823015.1, read on the forward strand.
TCGTATTAAATGGTGTTGCATACGTATTGTGTTGAATTTGCATTTGCAATTTGTTATATAAATGTTGAATGCGAAATACATTCAACGTGAAGCGGAATGGTCAAGCCCCCCCACACACTTTCGCATACACGACCCTCGGCATTAGAGCTTGTAGAGCTTGTAACCATTTAGTAGTGCGTGCGCCATTAAAAAAGAGTCAGACCTCCTGAAAACACCTTGTCGTTGGTGCATCTGTTGATCACTCCAGATCCTCGGAGCTTCATTAACTATATTCGCAGCTTAATTTCACAGCTGATTTCTCTTGTCAATTAAATTGTTGAACAAAACGTAGTTGTCAATCAGCTTTCTAACCGATCAGATTTGAAATTTCGTACGTCCAGTGCCCAATGCTTATAACTGGATTGAAGTTGCTGTATTTTATTGCATTACACCCTCTCCCACCTAACACGTGTTCCTTAACTTAAGTAGTACATCAAATAATTAAATTAGGAGGTCTGTCAGTTTAAAAATTTTAAATCAGCGTTTCTCATCGTTTAAAGGAAAATACATACTACACTGCTCGACATTGAAAATGCAACACCAAGAAGGAGTAGTTAGAACCTTATGCAAATTTTTGAGTAGACTCACGTCACTAAAGTTAGGCGAATGATGTGAAATGCACAATTTTCCGACGCACGTGAAGTTAGATATAAGGGAAGGAACGTGCAGAATGGGCAATATTCGTGTCGTTATTTCTGCCAGACGGATTATCGAAGAAAGTTGGTTTTTGTCCCGGAGGAGACGGGTAATACGAGAGAATGGCAGGCCACTGTCAATGAAGGCACTTCCAGCAGATAGACGATTTTACGAGGGGTATGGTGATCGGTCTCAGAAGGGCGGGTTGGTCCTTACGTCAAATCGCAGCTGATACCTGCATGGATGCGAGCACGGTGCATCGGCTACGGCGAACATGGTTGGAACAAGGAACTGTGAGAAGAAGGAGGGATGCAGGTGGAGCCAGAGTGACATCAGCACGCGTGGATCGACGCATCCGCCGAGAAGCTGTGGCGGTCCCGCAAGTCACTTGTACCGCGATTCTGCAGCATGTGCAAGATACCTTGGATGTTCCCTTGTCGACCAAAACCATTTCCCGTCGATTCGTTGAACGTGGCCTGCACTCACGGCGACTGTTAAGAAGACTGCCATTGACCTCACAGCATAGACACTAACGTTTAAAATGGTGCCGTACTGGTGCAATGTGGATGATAGAATGGCGAAACTTCGTGTTCTCAGATGAGTCACGCTTCTGTTTATCCAGTGACAGTCGCCGCATACGTGTGTGGCGTCGACGTGGAGACATATCTAATCCGGCAGTCACGTCGCGCTGTGTGGAACGCCCCACCGCGCAATAGTTCTACAGCAATTGAATGCCAAAAGCATTCCAGAATGCTAATTTAATGAGATCCCCACTGGTTGCGAATTTATCCATTAACATCTTTGTTTTGGGTGTTTTTGTCAATTCTAATAAATACATTTTGTCCTGTTTGCTGTGTTAATAGAAAGCCGGAGCTCTTTATAAGCGACACAAGTTCGGCCAGGTGGGCAAAAACAGTTTTTGCTTCTTTTATTGTATCAGTGTACAAGCCAGTAGATAAAGCTTGAGCAAATAACTTGTTTTCAATAACCCTGCTAGGGTAGACTTTGGGCTTGTCCTGTTTCCTTTTGGGGAAAATTTCACATCCTCGAAAATTCGAAGTGTGAGACTGGTGACAGTTCGCGGCGCAGTGTGGCGGTAAATCAGAATTTTTATAAGGGCACTCAAAAGATAAGTGCCCTTCGTCGCATCTGACACATTTTGGTGAGTAGTTGCATCCTGTTTGTGTGTGGTGGAAGCCTTGGCACCTATAGCATTGTAGCATGCCGGATCTGATTTTGTAATTTTAAACTTTAATACCTAAGTCGCATAAATGCGTTTCATTATGAATTTCTTTGGATTTAGGGACTTTAGGCAAAGTAATTAGGAATAGCGGAAGATTAATTACCTCCCCTTTCCTTCTGCGTGTAAGTTGTTTTACTGAGGTAACCTTATACCCTAAGTTTTCTAATTCGTCGTGCATTTCATTAGTGTCCGTGTCTCTGAGAAGACCTCTGATAACTACTTTTATATCTTTGTCTTCAGGGAGTGTAAATGAGTGGTGTTCTACAGTAGTCTCTTTTAGGTAGGTAACCGCCTGTCTGTAACGTTCATGGTTTTTAATGAAAATTTTAACTCCCTTATTACTTCGGTTACTGTTAAACTCAATATTATGTTGTTTAAGAGCCCTACAGATGGATCTCCAAGTCGGGTAGTCAACCTTAACTGTTATGGGTGGGATGCGAGATCTCTTAATAAACTCGGGCTCTATAACTTCATTTGAGCTTGTGGTTGGTTTGAACACATCCGTGTCCATATCATTACTGTCCTTTTCAATGGATCTATCATCGTTAGGTCCCTCCTCCAAGGGCGTGGGGGCGGGGATCATGAATATTTACTTTGGCTAACTTAGCACTTATCTGTTTTTCCGCCGGAACGTTTTCATTGTCCACATCATTATCAATATTTTCACTGAGAATTGAAAACCTATTTGAGATAGGCACGTTACTCTCACGCTTTTTGGAGTCGTGAGTATCCCACAATCATGTGTTTTTGCTCGCTTCCTCTTTACCTTAGCGGAGGCTGGGCTATCTTTTGAAACGTTAAGACTATCAACCTATTTACATCGTGTGTAAGAGTCATCAAGTTCTGCTTTACGTTTCTTAATAAACTTTTCTAACCTGTCTTTGAGCTGTATTTGCAGTGGCGAGGCAGGTGTTATTCCTAATAATTTCATTAAGGTCATTAACGTTTTCTGATGCAAGCAACAGAAAAAGCTGGTCATCGCTTTCCATATCCAAGTCCATCGAGCCTATAAAAGATCCGACAACCAATCGCAAATCGCAACCTACGCCTTGGAACGGAGTCTACACACCACAGTGCCATCTCCGCAGACAGATGGGCAGGTGAAGGTCTGTAAGGCTCCTGACAAACGCCTAAAGCGAGAGCTTGGGGATAACTGTACAGGCCGACAATCCAGCGCAAAATAGAATTAATAGATCAAAGCAGTTAATAAATTAAATAACTAACTAAGTATAGGGTAATTAATTTAACTCTTGCAGCGCGTACTTAGTCTTAAGATTTTACCTACCAACAATAAGGTGTGTTGGCAAACGCGACCGTATAATTCTTAGTATATGACAAAATAATCATAAATAAATCGAATAGATTAATTATGGAAGCACATCGGCTCATCTCATAAATACTCGCTGTAAAAATAGCATTGAAAAATGCTGATGCAATAAGATACGAAAGTACGTGCTCAAACTCGGCAAGCAACGCGGGGGGTACAAGGTCACTGAGTAACGGTAGCTGGCACAAGCTATAAAGACGGCCTTCCTTAGCCGTGTCTCACCTCCATTTGTTATCTTTAAACGTTAGCGCTTTCTTACTCCTGCTTTATACGGCAAATTACAAATAACCACCATAATGACTTTCTTTTTTTCGACGTCTTTAATAACCGTACTCTTAGTCTGGACTTCTTTAACAGGTAATGTAATGCATTTGTATTTTTGGTATCAAGGTGAATTTTATATGCTATCTGTCGTTTAATTATATTGTTAACTTTGTTTCGGCAGATCTTTGACTTGCAGAACGCCGTAATGTATCGCAACGTTATTTTGATTTGAATTTTTCCTCCATGTACATTTACAAGTAAAGAATACAGGTTTGAATATATTTAACCCACTAGTGGCGTAATGATAAAATTTCTAGACATTGGTAGTTCGACTGTGGTTCAGACTGGACCGGGAATAGACTGGAACACGAGATTTTGCCTAGCTTTTTTCCATGTGTAACGTGAGCATTAGACAGTTTTCCTTAAAAAGTCATTCACGAAGGCCTCCTTTGGTTTTATTAATTTTATTATTTATTCCTTTTGCTCGTGTGTTTGACTTTATCGAATTCCCAAATTTCTTTATTTCAACAAAAAAAAAAAAAAAAAAAAAATAAGGTTTTGTATGTTAAAAAAAAAATTAGGTTTTAGTAGCTTTTGTAAAAGGACTGCAAGGTAAACAATGTTTGTTTATGCAAATAGGCTTCAACTATAAATTCAGGCGACTTCAGAACGAATACAAAAACCGAAAACTCTGATTTTAAATCAGAAATTTGCAAATGTTGGCTCGTCTGCACAACAATTAAGAAACTTGTCGTAATATTTGTTAGTTTAATTATCGCTGTTGTGTTATCTATCAATAACAAAATATCTTCTTTTAACTATTTATGCAATTCTCTCAGACATAACTGTAAACAAATCAATTAAAAACGTTTTGAAATGTTTTCATTAAGAATACTGTAATAACTACATACCTTTTGCGGCTCAATAATATTTGTTAGTATAATTATCGCTTGTGTGTTATCTATCAATAACAAAATATCTTCTTTTAACTATTTATGCAATTCTCTCAGACATAACTGTAAACAAATCAATTAAAAACGTTTTGAAATGTTTTCATTAAGAATACTGTAATAACTACATACCTCTTGCGGCTCAGTATTAAAACTTTTCCTCAAATAAAGTAAAAATAAATTTCCTAAAGAAAGTAGGGTACTCTTCTGTTATCGTGATCGGATTCAGAAATGTATATACACATGTATTCGTACATACATGTATACATGCATATATAAACACATAAATCTATACACATTATACATTTCTGAATCCGATCCCGATAACGGAAAGTAGCAATATGTTGCACTAAATTCTATATCTATTATAAATTGCTTGATATCTAAATTATTAGTCCAAAGGGGCAATTTGCCCTGAAGGACTATTAATTTCTTTTTGCATTTTGCGTTGAAAATTTTAAACGGCGAATCATTTTTCAAATTGTTGCCCCAAATATTAGAGCCCTGTATTATATTTAAAGAAATTAAATAATGAAGAATATGTATGAATGTATGTATGTTTCTCGCATTGTGATAAAACAACGATATCTAGAGCCATAAAATTTCGAATAATGTACGTTTCCACTGGAATATGGGCATCTGGAAACCCAAATTTGAATATTTGTTTTATTATCTATTTCATATTTTGTAACACTTTAACGAGTTTTTCATTAGCAGACTCGACGATTTCAAAGCGAGCAATGGCAACACTGTACAGGGAAAAAATTTTTTTTTCTTCAGCGAGTGAGACTGTGTATCGGAAATTCTAAAGATATGCTCATTTTAAAATTATTTTGCGATATTGCTGTTAAACTGAATTTTATGGTTTAAGTGCGAAGAACATGATATTTAATAAATAAAGGTAACATACAAGACTTTAAAAAAAGGCCTTATGGGCGTAATGTAATCTGAAACCTTTCAGATTTTTTTTTTAATTTCTTTGTTAATTTTTAGTCTGAAATGTATCAGATAAGAGTTAGTATCAAAAGCGTGTATAATTAATTGTACTGGGTGGAACGAAAGGTGTAGCTACTATGTGCACTTCTGAGCATAAGACTTGTGACACATTTTATTTCCTTTTGAGAGAAGGGTCCAAAACGGTACGCGGTAAAATCGCGTAACACTGGTAGTTCCGGTCTGTGTTCGAATCTAGGCGAATAAGTTAGCTGCATGGGCGTTTTCATGGTTTTTCTCATACGGTGTATACGAACCAGTTTCCCTTAGACTTAAAACTCTAAGTGGACATTCGACCTTCGCTCTTACGTAGAATTTACAATTCTATTAAAACTTTTGTAACAGCAAAAATCAGGTGTACTTCAGCAAATATCAGGTGTAAGTTTTAGTGTACTGCTGGCGTGTTTCCTTCGCTGGAAATTAGTTTTTATGGAGAATTGCTATACAATTAATTATGTATAATTACCGCCCTAATTTTGTAGAGTACTTGATCTTGTATCTCCTTTTAGTAAATTTACGATTTGCATGCTCTGCCGTTCCAAAAATAAGCTTCGAATTGGAAAGTATTTACATATTCCACTGAATTTCCTAATCTGAAGAACTTCTTTTACTTCTAAGTTTTTGCCTTATGACTGCATAACCTGCATTTATTTCATTCGTCTTTTTATTGTTGATAAGAAAAATTGCAATTATGGGAAACATTTGAATAACTGAAGTTCCTACGTATGTTGAAAAATGATAACAAATCCGGCATTCTATCATAACTGACTAATACTCTGAATAATAAGATTTTAAGAAAACATCAGTTTCATTTGCGTAAATAAAATAGGTATATTTTTTAAAAACATCCAAGAAATCTATCTCAGTTGTCAACATAATTTTAAGTATTTATATAACTCATTAGCTGAATATAAACCAGAAAAAGTATCGAGAATTCATTGGCATATACCAATAGCAAAGTTAGAATAGTTTCGAAGTGTCTAAAAGACTACTGAGAACGAAGTTTTAAAACGTTTGCGAAAAGACAACGACCTCACAAATACGTTTTGCGAAAAGACAACGACCTCACAAATACGTAAATTTTGTGTAACATGGCATTATTTAAAAGTTTTCTAGCGAAATTTTACTTCTGATATAGGAAAATACGTATTAAAGAATTAAATGTGAGTATTCATGCACGTGTTTGTATATAATACGTGTTTGACACCTATATATAAATTTTTAGGAAAATTTTGTATATTTTCTATTTTGGTAATAATATTGGTAAGTCTGGAAATTTTTCTATACTGAATATAAGTGGCTACGAAATTCTTTGGAAAAGCGGAAAGTTGATAATCATTTCAATACTTCACTAGAAATCAAGTGTTATAAATAAGCAACGATATGACAATTAACCAATCGTACAACGAAGACCATATTTAAATTATTTTGCTAAACTTCTCATTTTAAACTGTAATGTTACTGAAGCTGAATCTTCGAAACATTCAACAAATTTATTAAATCAACTAACAATGACTATGAAATGTGATTCAAGGTACATAAAATACAATGTAAATATAGGGCTTAAAGAAAATACACGAAAATTCAGTGACTTGCAGCCATAAAAAAAATAAAAACGAGTAATAATTTCTAAGTGTTCAAGATGTTATGAAACAGAAATTGTTTCTCAAACCGTGTTTCTGAAAATATGATGACATTAGTTACGTTTAAGACTTGAGCTTCAAAATTTAGTTGTGATGTAATGAAAACAGTATTAAAGGTTTAAATGAAGGTACTCATGTAAGTGTTTTAAAATAAATGCATAGAATTTCAGAAAATATTCATATGCTTTTCTAATTCGGCTCTAAGTTATTTTCTGACTCGAGTATGTGTGAGATACGAAATACAACTGGAAGCGAAAAATTGTAACTATTTCATTCTGAACACATAATTCTATCCTTTTATGTAAATTTTAAGGTTTAAGAAGAATCCTAGGAATAAAATAAAAAGAAATATACGATTTTTTTATCATTGATTTAGATTGAGAAAGTTCCAGTTTTTTAAATTTTTTGGCAGAAAAAGTTTCTGTGAGAAAAATCTTGTTCTGCTTTCAAAGTGAAGAAAAACCTTCACTTAATTTTGCATTTTTTTCCAAGGCGGAAAAGTTTTATTCACATATTTCTAGGGCAAAAAATGTTCACTACAGTTTCCGTTAGGACTCAAATGAAACAGTATGGTTTTTTGAGTTGAAAAAATTTTCACTCTTATTTAGTCTCTGGGAAAATAAATGTTAGTTTTAAAATGCAAGTACAAAAAATTACTCTTTGGGTTTACAAAGTCAATAAATAAATAAATAAATAAAAAGTCGAAAAAAAATTCATTTAAATTTTTTTAGGTCGAAAAGTTTTCACTTTAATTTTTTTAGCAAGAAAAATCTCTACTTTTATTTTGTCTATGGGAAAACCCATGTTAAATTCAAAATGTAAGGGGAAAAAGTTACACTTTGATTTTCAAAAGTAGAAAAAAAATTCATTTAGATTTTTTTTAGGTCGAAAACGTTTCACTTTAATGTTTTAGGGAGAAAAATTTCACTTATATTTTTTTCCTAAGATGAAAAAGATTTCTTATTGGTTACGGTATATTCACTTTTCCTTCTGACCGTTTTGCATTTGAGTTGTAATATTTCTGATGCTGAATATTCAAAAATCGAAATCACTCTGATTTATCAAATTCCGCTTTAGTGTAGAATACTGTCTTCAAATGGTAGATTTTAGTATAAGTAAATGCATTATAGATAAAAAATAAGATTAAAAATACTTTATTATTTTTCAGGCCCTGCTCGTGAAACTGGTTAAGGTTCTTACCCCTGATATTCATTGCTTGTTCATGTTTTGCATATAGTAATATTGTTGGAAATCTGACATTTTTTCCCCTTCCATGTTATATTTCACTATTGCTTTTTGGCGTGGGAAGAAGTTTTTCCGTGGATATTGCATACCTCTCCTATACGTCTGCGACTGTTCTAATAAATTAAATTACCACCTAGTGTAAATAATATTCGTAGAAATATAGGTTATCTTGAATGTGGAATTAATCTGAAAACGAAAAACGCAGTCCATGTGCGCCAGGACCTTAGAATGTCCTCCACGAATGCATCTTCTCGTAGTCCTTTACATGCTTTTCCGTTATTATCAATTAGGTTCATTCCGTTTTTATCTTATCTGAAATTCGTGAAACATTTTTGTTTGAATATTTGCATTTGAACTTTTTTTAGCTGAATTTATAGTATGTGGTTCTAAGAATACAGCCGGTGTGGTCTTTTTTAAATTAATTCTTACTACAATGTACTAAAAGTTCATTTAAGTTACCGATCATTTCAACTTCCTTTCAGCTTTAAAGGAACTCAAAGATGTTTCGCTTTACATATCTAAGATGTTTGCTTTATATTTTTTACAAAGCTTAAACTTTAAATATTTGGACAGGAATTATTTCCTTTATGTAATTTATTTGCTTTGTGAAAAATAAACAGAATATATATTTGATTTATTCCATTGCCTGAATAACATTCTTAAATTGTAACTCTTTTTTTTACAAAGAAATATGGAGCACCCATTTTACATAAATGAAAGTACATGCAATTTGTAGATAAATAGAAAATAAAATAAGGCTCATATATACAAGAAATTGAACTTCATAATGTAAAAATTTTGCCGGAAATAGTTTCAAAAACGAAATCACTTGATGATTATCCATATGAATCAAATTTTTTTCTTGGTAAATAGTTATCCGGTGCATGTTGGCGAGGACTTCATTCACAACGAAAGCTGTTCATTCTCATCATAGTATTCCAAAGGTAATTGTAGTTCTTAAAAGTACATTTCAGTATTTCTTTATAGAAATAATAATTTTTTAATACAAAATTACAGCCAAATAATATTCCATTTTCTTATAATTGTACGAGAACTGTAATTTAATTAATGTAACCTTTTTTCGATACGAAAACTCCAAAGGCTATCTAATTCATTCAAATTTTCCTACATTACATAATGCTTTAGTAGATAATACCCATCTTAAAATTGTTTTCTTAACATAATATTAGGAACTAAATATGAAGTACGCATGTTCTACTGCAGCATATTTGCTATTTTACTCAAATGAAGATAGAAACTTTACCGAATTTAAGTTGTTTACACAAAATTCCAACAAGTTTTAGAAAAATTTACAATAGAAAGCAATTATATTTACCTAAAGAATGAGTCTTAACAGACTCTTATGGGCTTCAGATTTACTATGCGTGGGGAAAACTGAAGCACTCTTTACACTGGTGTGCAAAAATTAAGGACGAAGTCGAAAAATTAGCATATCAGCTGAACGAAGAGGCAGAGCGGACAGAAAGACCAATCAGGAGTAAGGTTAATTAAGTAAGGTGATGTACGGTAGCACATGCGCAGATATGCAGGTAGACGTAATGGGGGAGTGTCTGAGTAGTATAAAGCATGTTGTCGGTGTAAGATCAGTATTTCTAGCAAAAAGATTGCGCGCCGTATAGCAGTTAAAATCACACCGAGTTGCTGCCTCAGCGAGAAATGGCGAATAATCAATCTGTTAGACGACATCTGGATGCTTTTACCCGAGGTCGAATCATTGGGAAGTTGGAGGAAGGCCGCAGTGTGACAAGTGTGGCTGCAGAGTTCGGAATTGCTCACAGCATCGTTTCACGACTTTGGAGACAATTTCAAACTACAGGAACAGCTATCCGGGGGTTTAGTAGTGGTCGTCCACGAGGAACCACACCCGCAGATGACCGGTATATTGCCTTACAGGCCAGAAGAAACAGGCGGCAGACAGCGGGAGAAATCGCTAGACACACGACACAGGCGACTGGACGACCGATATCGCGTTTTACCGTGGCCAGAAGACTGCACGGTGGTGGTCTGTTTGCACGACGCCCTGTACGGTGTGTACCTCTAACGCCTGCCCATCGGAGAAGGCGTTCTCTGTGGTGCCGGGAACACCGGAATTGGAGAGACAATGAATGGGGACGAGTACTCTTTACAGATGAGAGCAGATTTAGTCTGAGTTGCGATTCTAGACACATACACATCTGGACAGAGCGGGGAACACGCAATAACCCCTTCAACATCATCAAAAGGGACTGTTTTGGAGGTCGCGGAGTTCTCGTTCGAGCAGACATAATGCTTGGTAGCCGGACCGACCTTCATATCTCCCAAGGAGGTTCGTCACCTGGGACTGCTATTGTAACGAGGTTCTTCTTCCTTACATGCGTCTTTTCACAAGGGCTATGGGTCCTCAGTTCCTCTTCATGGACGACAACGCTCCACCTCATCGCACAGTTACTCTCGAAGAGCTGTTGGAGAGTGAAGATATTGAACACATGCATTGGTCGGCAAGGTCTCTGGATCTAAATCCCGTCAAGCATGTACGGAACTAACTAAAGAGACCCGTGGCAGCACGTAACTTATCGCCAGTAACGATTCCGAAACTGCGCTTGGTGCTACAAGAGGAATGAGCAGCAGTGTCTCAACAGCTCATTAACAACCACATATCCAGCATGCACGAATGGTGTAAAACCTGCCTAGCAGTCAGGGGAGATCATATCCCCTATTAAAGACCGGATGTTTCTTGCTGGACACCCATCACAGGGATGTTTCGGCCTTCAGTCGCATTGCGCTCCATGCTACTTTTTCAATAAAGCTTCTTTTTATCCCTCTGATTTCTCTTTTAGTAAGTGTTGCTTACATTACTCATGTCCTTACGTATTGGGGATCTTACGGTATTAAATGTGTTGATTTGGAAAGCTTTTGTACAAAGTTATATTGAAAAAACCGTCTCGTCCTTAATTTTTGTACACCAGTGTATGTGTATACACACAAAAATCATGAACAATTTCATCGTGCAATCAGCACTTTGGATACACTTAATACTGATTCAGCCTAATTTGAACATTAACTTTCAGTTAGAATTTTCAAAAGATAATCATAGTTATGCTATATATTATTAGTTCCATACGCTATTGGGAAAAAATGCAATGAAATATTCAATACGCATACACACGCTAAGAAAATCCCACTCATTAGGAGCAGTTAACTTTTTCATAATCTTCGATGAAATGTAAAATCTTGTAATACGTCATTACAAAACCTGAGTAGGATAACAAAAAAAATTCTTTAAAAAAAAAATTCTTGACGCAAATGAAAATATAAACAAATATAATACTTTAAAAACCTGATATTTATTTCCTTTTAAAAAATTTTAAAACAAATCAATTTCTTCACCTACTTACAAACTTTGAATATTAGTCAGTACATCATTTACATTAATAACATCAAAAAAGTCATCAGTAACAATTAGTTTACTAAAATTGATATTGCTTTCATTTTGAAGACTAAAGTCCTCTGCTATGTCAGTCCAATTAACTGTACACAAAGCTTGGCCAAAATAATTTTCCCACTTTTCGGCACGGCTTGTTGATAAGCATTCATGTCCCAGCTGATTGCTACAACCTACTTGACAACCAAAACGCACAAAAAGTTCTGTAATTTTATTAGAAATAAATTTTTCAATACTCTTACACAAAGAGTTCTGCAGTTCATGAAATCCATTTGAACGATCTGGATTATCAGCATATTCATGTTCAAAATGTATATCACTAGCCAACTGCTTTCTCACGAAATACTTAACGAGTTTTAGAAATAAGAGTTTCTTTCATGACGGTACATATTTCGCTATATTTTGAGTCAAGTTTAAGTAAATTGTCTTTCCTCAACAAAACATGTTCCGGTACGAATTCCAGTCTAAAATCTTTTCTTTGAAACAATCTTTGGAGTGATATAATTATTTCGCCGTTGACATTTTGTTTCGAAACACACATCTTTCTTTACAATCGAAACACTGCCAGAGCCTTCAAAGGAAGCAAATGTATTTGTATGATCGCAGAATTCTTTCCATACTAGTGGAGACAGCGAAATATATTCCGCACATAAACATATTTCCGCACATAAACACGAGTCAAACCTAAGAAACACGATACAGTCACAAAAATATCCCCTCCGAGATGAAACATATTCTTTGGTAAAGAACCAAGCTTCAGCAAAGTTGCTTCATTTGAAGCACTGTGAAACACTTTTGATGATAAACATGAGTTTTTATGCCGACTCAGCCGGTCATCCTGACGTATCTCATCTTCTAACGTTCTGTCTTGGGCGGAAAAATCTTTTTATTCATACACGGTCTTAGGGCTATTGAATTAATCATGCCGCTGTAATAATTAAAGTCCATTTCATCAGACGAACTCTTCACTTGTAGAAGTAAAATTTTTCAGAACGTCAGACTTATTCGAGTAGTCTTCACTTCGGGCTGGGATGGGATACTGTGTTTTAATAATACATTCGTGGAAGATTTCAAAACAGGATGAACCATGCGACTGAGTAGCAATAGCAAGATAATCCGAGGTGACAATGCTTGATGACGTCACGAACAGGATACAACGCGTCCGGGGTTAAGCCACGTGGTTGATGACGTAGCCACCCCCCGTTTGCTCCTCGGCAGATCTCCTTCTCAGAGCGCCCCAGCGCCCTCCACTTTATACCTACTAACAACAATTTGTTTATTAAAAGTCCCATATATCAAATTAGCCGTATTTTTCTCATTTTTCGAAATTAAAAGATATGAAAATTCTATGTTAATGTTCTTGAAATCAAACTGTATGAAAATTCTATGTTAATGTTCTTGAAATCAAACTGTATTGTGTTCAGTGAAAACACAGAGAATCATATTACACTCCCACTTTATTCAGAAAACGGTTACAAGACATTTTCTTCGAAGGTTATTAGAGGAGATTATAAATGCTGTTTGAAGTTTATAAATGAGAGAATTGTAGTTTATTACTGAGCTTAGTGAGTGATGTTGTAATGAAGCGTCAAGTTATTAAAAGAGTCTTTTCATTATTCGAAATAATAGAACAGGATGTAAAATGTTTAACTACAATGACTAAGATGAATAACTCAAAACAAGAATTCATTAGCTATTTTTTCAAGTTTAAGCAGAAAACTAAACAAAATTGTTTTTAATTGAAAAAAAAAAGTTTAAGCAGAAAACTACGAAAACAGATAATGAAGAAAAACAAAGGATGGCATATAAAATAAGGAATACAAACGAATAATTTTGTGAATATTTGTACGGGTTTTAAAAGCCTACCTCGAAATCTTATACTGCAAGTAATTTATTAATAAAATATTGAAAAGCATGTAAGTTTTATCCTAATTTTACAACAGTTATTTTAAGTTTATGCACCTTTCTTATCTTGTCTAGCTTCAGCTTACAATTTCGTACCAGAATGTATTTTCAGAACCGCGTCTAATGCAAATGAGTAAGAGTAATATTTAAGTCGATGTTTCACTGACTTCGTTAGACAACCAGAGTTTCTGACTAGCGCGCGTTTGCCTTTGGGTTACGTCTCTCTCTAAGCTATTACTACGGTTGGCAATGCTTTAAGTCCTTGATAGCTTCGCCTACTTAATTGAGATTTAGGGGACAACTACTTAGAATCGTCATAGTTTCGGCTATATCTTTAGTTAAGCATTAGTTAAGTTTTAATTCTTATTAATTTGAGTTTAAGCCCAAATGGAGGCTTTGTTGTATGCTCTGAGATAGGAGCCGACTGTGTTGATTTTTATTTTGAGAAATAAAGGGTAATCAACCTTAAAGTGCAAGTGCTACAGTTTATAATGTAGTTTAAGCATTGAATGGTATCGAAATATCTCAGAACAATTTACCGACATCATACGAGGCAATAAATTGAAACCAAATGATTACTCTTGTTTCAATCTGCCAAAATTTCAAAACAGATTAATATTATGCAACATACGTTTTACATGAAGTTCAGCGAAAAGGTGAAAGTTTAGCAGTAATCTGTTAGAAATGTCTTTTATTATGCTACGTTTGAAAAACACTTTAAATTCCTAAATTTATGCCTTTATTTTTATGCCATTCAGTAAATAAAGGACAATTAGGGAATTAGACAATCACATTTCATCTCACTGTTTATACCTTTTTCGGAATCTGCTGTTACGGCCACAGGCTCTGAACTGACTTACTTATATACTCATGCTCTGTACAGCTATTAAAATAAGTAAATTGTTGTTGCATAAATACAGGGTGACCGTTAAAACACTTCCCCGATATATGAACCCACAGCTGGCTAGCCGATCAAGAAATCGAAATGAAATTTCAGATATTTTTATCTGATGGCAGCTCCTCGAGATTGGTATGATTTATAATAATATATCTCTCAGAGTTACGGTTACAATGAAAACATTTCGAATGTAATGTTTTTAAACTTAAGCCATGAAAAATAAAGGTAATGAGACTTTGCAAATCATTAGGCTATGCTATGAGACCTATGCAGGTTTCCTATTGGATACAAATCACGTTATTTGCTTTGATTGCTCTGAGTATTGGCTCAGATCGACTTAAATATAAAATTTCTCTGTTTAGATGCAATGCTGTTAAATGACATGTCCGTGAGGGAAATTATACTGTGTTACTGAAGAACTTTTGCTCCTGTAAACGGGCGTTAACTTGATCATTTTGACCAGTCCTGTAGTTCCGAGGAGCGCTATGCTTGACTTTTTCCATAGTTGACTTCTGAAGAAAGACATTTTTCGATGCTTGACTTTTGAACGCCATGTCTGATTTCTGAAGAATGCCATGCTTGACTTTTTTTCACTGCTGGTTTTTTTTTTCATCATTGTTGATTTGAGGTCGTCTGTTGTCCACACTTTAGTTTCTTGATGTGTTGAAACTTTAATAAATGGATGCACGTTTATCACCAGTTATGATTTTAGAAAAACTGCAGTGACCAAAACTATTACGTAATTTTAGGGTATCTTGAACTCTTCATTTATGGGAGATCAAATAAGAAACTAAATTTTTTGTGTGCAGTTCTTCACCTTTTTCATGTATAGCTGAGCATACAATGCAAATTTCCTTCTGTATTATTTGGCAGGTAAATTGATTAACATTTTTCGTATGGCTTACACTGACAGAGGTCTTCGTGTATGTTCTTCATCCAGGAGAGAATTTACGTCTCTACGAAATTTTGTAAACCATCTGAATACAGTGGCACTAGATAGAGCTTAATCTCCATATGTTAATTGTAGAGTTGAAAACATAAAATAATATTTACCCCCACATTAAAATCATAGCACGATAATGCTCCTTTTCCTTTCGTTCAAAATTTATTCGGTGATACATAAATTCCAGTTATTTTCACAAATTATCGTCTGCAAACACAAAAGAGTTTAAATTTGCCCGTTTAAGAAAAATCTTCTTTTAGTGCATGTTGCGTTAACGTGCATATTGCATGCCCTTGTCTTAAAAATTCCAGATTTACCCATGTATGTGATGTAATTCTGAAGTCCATGGATTCAATTACTTTT
The DNA here is from genome assembly GCA_000611955.2 of Stegodyphus mimosarum. NCBI lineage: Eukaryota > Metazoa > Arthropoda > Arachnida > Araneae > Eresidae > Stegodyphus > Stegodyphus mimosarum. The sequence goes on from KL823015.1 coordinate 40,774, forward strand.
ACTTTATATTCGTACGTTTATTCTAAGTACATGACATAAAATTCAAGCCACAGTTAGAGCACCAGTTTAAACCACTTGTAGCATTATCCTAAAAATGTTTCATAAAATTCCGAAGACGTTTTTAAAATCACGTATGATATTTAATTTGCAATAAACTAAGCATGTCTCCGAGAAGCTTAGAACAAAAGTTCTCAACCTTTTTTGTCCCATTTACCCCTTTCACTTTTGATAGAAGATCATTCCTTATTCTTTCCAAAGCTTCGAAAAACATACATTTATTTCGATTTAGATGTGTTTTTGACGTATTTTATAAATTAAACACCCAAACGTTCAGAAAATGTTGATAAATACCAAAACTTGAATGAAAGTAGTTTTATATATTAAAAAATTAAAACTAAATACTTAACAGCTAAATAAAAGGCTGGCCGTATTCCTCCCTGAAATTATGAAATTCCCTCCAGGCTTAAGAACTCCTGGCTTAGAAGAGCCATTTAAGGAACAGGTCTGAAGAGGTGCAAATTTCTTTAAATTCAGTGTAACTGGACTCATTGCAAATAATCACATTCTCATAGTTATAGGTTTGGATCGAAATAGTCAATGTAACTGGACTCATTGCAAGTAATCACATTCTCATAGTTATAGGTTCGGATCGAAATAGAAAAATCAAGTAAAAAAGGGAGCAAATCATCAGAAAGGGAATTATGTAATAATTGTTATCAGAATGTATCATTTGTTATGAAATGTATCAGAAATGATCAGAAATTTAAATCTGGTGAACGCTTAACAAAATTTTGGAATTTTATTGCATGTTGAGCTTTAAAGGTAGCAAATTTTAGCTGACTACTGTCATCTATTTGTAATCTGAGCATAATTTGTAATTTTTAATGCCTAAATTGATGTGCAATATTCCTACGTCAATTTACTTTCATAGTTTTATTTGTCTTGAATAAGAATTTAGCAGTGTCAAATATGAACAGCTCAGCTCAATATTTTTATTATTTTTACAATGTTATGAAAAATTCAACGTTGTTAGACCATACGCATTGCGTATGCGACCTTGAGATGAAAGTCTGCCTGCATGAAACTCCCGGCAATTTCTCAATTATGGTCAGATCTATGTAAGTATGCAAGAGGTGTTTAACTTCTGAATATATAACGTGTGCGAAGGTTGTAATGCAGAATTTTCTGCTAAATGATTGTAGCTGATGGAAACGTTCACATCCGTTGTAAGATGTATGCAAGCACTATCCATTAGACGCTTCATACGTGCTCGATTGGAGATGTGATATCGGGAATGTGGATGTCTGAGAGAACAAAAGAACCTTATAAGTTTATAAAGACATTCCTTAAAAACTTTAGAAAGCTTGAAAATATTGCTATACTGTGGAAAGATGGCTTTTCATGACGCAGCCGTAAAAGGAAAATCACCCTACCCTGCATATGGCATGTAGAAAATAGTGAGCATATCTTTGAAAAGCATAGTATTTCATTATAATAACAGTTAGAGCATATAAAGAAATACTGAAGAAATGTAGATAAAGTAGAAACTTGAATATAAGAGAATCCAAATTATTAAATTTCATGAATAGACTGGATGAGTCGAGCTGAAAAAGCTGCAATGAATAGAAAAGCTGCATTCCCGTAATCGTACCTCTCGAGAATCAGTCGCGGAATCGATTGCTGTGATTGTGGAACTCTTGTTTAGATGGGGAAAGGAGTACCCTGTCAACTGATGCACAGGAGCTAGTGGACTGGATAGAAGACTTAAATGCTTAAATGCTAACTGCATATGCTTATTTAGCCCTTGTGGGCTTTAATAAATTATTTTTCAACTAATCCCCTGAGGGCAATCATAGTGTAAAACAATCAAATAGCTCCCGACCGGGAAATAACAGCAGGTATGAGAAAAGGGGGGGGCCTTCGGCCATATCGACAAGTGTGTCGTAATTTAAGAACTCTCACTCCAGTAACGAGAGTAAAATGAGTGAGCAGAGCAGAGAGAATGCAATATGAACAGTGAAATACATGTTATGTACAATGAAAAAATAATAGTGTCATGAGACAACGACATACAACATATTAAACACAAAAATGAGCTATTAAATAAGTACAATGATGTGGGCTAAGTGACGAAATTGCTAAGTCTGTAAGCCGTGAAAGGCCTGATATTTTAATTCTCAGGAATACAGGTGTAATTTAATGCTTCGTTAAAATTACCTTTGCTGCTTGTTAAGCTTTTGTCAAAGAAGGTACCATTGAGTTTATGTAAATAATTTGCAATGTAATCAATTTTTAGATCGTCATGAAGTAGCTTATTCCTTATGTAAAAATGTGCGCCCGTAATGGTGCGGAGAATTTTGTTCTGTGTGACCTGAAGTTTATTTAGGTCAGACTTAGTAGCCGACGGCCATACGGGGGATGCGTAGCACATAATCGGTCGTAGAATTGAGATGAAAATCTGCCTTTTCCTCCTCAGATCCAACAGTGAATTGGGCCGTAGCAGTATCTGTAATTGCTGAGCGATACCTCTAGTCTTATTAGCGATGTAGTTAATGTGTGTACTCCGCGTGAGTCTCTGATTTAGGTAAACTCCCAAGTACTAGGCCTTGTTAACTACTGGGACCCGTTGCCCGAAAAGATAAAGAAGTTGAACTGAGACCCGAGTTTTCTTTTTCCTAATTAAAAGAAGTTGTGACTTTGTTGCATTAATGGAAATTTTCCACTTTGTACACCAATCTTCGATATCTAAAATAATGTCTTGAGTACTGCGACAGCTCTGTTAGGTTGTATCGACTTAACCGCAACCGCGGTATCATTCGCATAGCAAGCCAAAAGTTTATTTCTAGTGTGTTTGTCACGCGGAAAATCCGCTGCATAAAACAAGTAGAGGACTGGACCTAAGCAGGACCCTTGGGGGACCCCAGCGGTAATTGCTTTGTACCCGGAGTAACTCTGTCTGCAGCTAACAGTAAAATGTCGATTGATGATGTAAGATTTGGTGAGGAGAATCAATTCCCTAGGCAGATTCATTTTGATCAATTTGTTTATTGATCCCTCATGCCAGACGCGGTCAAATGCTTTGGCCACGTCTAGCGTGAGCAATGCAGTGTAACTCTTTTGGTGAAGAGCACAGCCAATGAATTCCACGAGTCGGACCAGTTGTTTAGCCTTGGACAGTTCGCTTCTGAAACCATACAGTTCGTCCGATAGCAGGTTTAAGTAGGGCTGAAATTTTCTCGAGATAATACGCTTAAAGATCTTACCAATGTTAGAGAGTAAGCTGATCGGTCTGTGATTTTCAGCCTTGGTGCTGTCTTTCCCAGGCTTCGGTAGCAGAAAAATCATAGTATACTTTCAGCACTCCGGGAAATAGCATAATGTCAAACAGAAATTGAATAGATTAGTAAACCTTGTGATTCCACTACGCGGCAGGTTCCTTATCATTAAATTTGTAACGCCATCTATTCCCTGGGCCTTCTTGGCGTTTAATTTGGAGATAATACCTGTAACCTCTTTAAGGTTGGTTAAACTATCAGCATTGAACACCGCAGGGGCATCTAGCCACTCTTTCACCGAGTTATTAACATGAGTTTCAAAATACACATCACATGGCGATTGATTAGGCGAGAATAGCTCTACCAGGTGCGAGGAAAAATATGACATTTGACAGTATCTGAGTACGCAGTATGTCCGTTGGGAACTACGAGCCTATCGCACTGATGCGTTCTTTTAAGCATTTTTGTGAAACGCCAAAAGGCATCATTATCAATATTTAGTTCATCCAATTTGCCATTCAATGTGTCTTTTAAAATCTTGAATCTCCTTTTTAATGTTCTTACTGATTCTGTTCAGTTCCGTCTTGAGTACAGGGTCCCATGGGATGTTAAATCTTCGGCGCAGTCTATTTCGCTCAGCGATGAGTTGTTTGATGTATCTAGGGAATTTATTAATTTTGCTAGACCGCTGTGTAATCTTAGTGGCCTCTAGATACGAGTCGTTGAGACAAGTAGTAAAAACTTCAATCTCCCTGTCTATGTCGTCTGGGTTTCTCACTTTCCGCATACTAGGGAGCCTCACCTTTACTACATTGTGATACATCGTCCAGTCTGTGTACCTCTGTATATCGGCAAAATTTTCGCTTGTGACCCCCAGAGTAGCAATAATTGGCGAGTGACCCGAACTAAGGTCATATTCGACTTCCAAAACCATGTTGATGCCTGTGTTCGTAAGAATGATATCCAGAATGTCTGAGATGTATCCAATGTTACTGGGCCTAAACGTTGGTGCGTCGGGTGCGAAAATTCCTATGGGGTGATTTCCTATGAATTCCCTTAGAATTTTACCATTGTGATTTGTGCTACGACAGACCCAGTCTCTGTGCTTACTGTTAAAGTCTTCCTCTACAATGATCCTGGAGGTATCTGGAATAATATTAGCTAAGATGTTATCCGTGAGTCTATTCGTGGGTGGGTTATAAATAGCAGCAAACCTAGTGTCGCCAAGCTTAGGCAAAGTAATCGAAACTGTCACAATTTCGTAGCCCTTGTCCCTATCTGTTGAAATTATGAACGTAGATGAGTGCTCCACCTCCCCTATGATGTAACCTATCGCAGCGATAAGTTGTGTAATTCTTAATGCTGACTCTGTCACCTGGAGTAATGTGTATCTCAGAAATCAGGCATGTATCAGCATCATTCTCATAGATGTAATCCTCTAATTCCTCCTTCTTGTCCCTAATCATCATCTTAATGGGCCTAAAATTATTGGGTTCACTATCCATAATTGTGTTGAAGTTTCTCCGTGTTGGAACTGCTTGTTTTGGCGCCAGCAGCTAAATTTATCCGTAAAATGCCTGATGCTTTAATAGCCTCAACCAGGTTTTTCAGACCCTCGAAGATGCTCCTAGCTTCATCGAGTGAGTTTGTGCTTTGTCCGCTAACAGCGGCTGCATAAGATTTGTTAATCAGTACCCTGTCACTGAATTTCTTCTGGGATGGATTTTGGACATTTGCTTTGGGGGAAGTTCGGGCACCCCCTATAACTACTTGTGTGATCTAGTTGGCAATTCACACACTTGGATTTTTCTCCTCTTGGTTTAGGGCAGTTTTTTGAAAGATGTTCTCCTGCACATTTCATACATTTTGGGTCGTGCCTGCAGCCTGCCTGGGCATGATGGAATGCTTGACACTGGAAGCATTGTACCGGTCCTTTTCTTCCTTTATATGACTCGACTTTAACATTTAATAGACATAATTTAGTAATATTATGAATGTCTCGAGCTTTTTCATTTCTACTTAATATGACCAAAAATAAGCGCAAATTAAATTTCTCACTACTTCTACGCCTTACCACCTGGGTAACGCATTCTACAGAGAAACCCCTTCCCATAAGTTCCTCTCGATTTCTGAGGTAGGCGTACCGATCGGTAGACTGCGTATTACTACTTTGAGCTTTTTATTTTCTGGCAGGATGAAGGAATGATATTTCACTCCCTTTTCATTAAGTAAAGCCCTTAAACTTCTATGTGTTTCTATATCATCCACTTTTAGCTCATAGTGATCTTGAGCTTTCATTATACCTGACTTAAGCTTAATTCCTGCGATCTTAATCATTTCTTTATACTTAGTACAGGAGTACTTACCATCCTGAATGATAATCGGGGGAGCTTTATTACTCACTTTATTTGGTTTTATAAATTTATCCTTACCTTGTTCATTATCAGCCAAATCCATGGCTTCATTACTTTTAGAATTGGGGCGTGGCTAGGTACTTGGAAGCTATTATCATTGGCGCTCACTTCGTTTGGCCCTTCCTTCATCAGAACCTGTGTCTTTGTGGTAGATTTTGAGCTTACGGCATTTGGATCTAAATTTTCCTGAACATTTTCTGTGTTATCATCTAAGTTTTGTGCGACATTGAGCACTTCGAACCTGTTTTTCAATGGAGTTATTGAAGTTATGTGTTTACTGTCATGCGTGGCTCTGGTGTCATGTACAGTTTTTCTCCTTTTATTTTTGGTGTTGTTTTCCTCATTTGAACTGTTTATAACTCCTGCAGTGGTACACTGTCTAATAAGATGATTTATGTTACCATTATTCCTGCTTATGAATTAAAGTAATCTCTCTATAAGTTGTAATTGCAATGGTGTCTCGCAATTGTTCTTGTTTAAGTCATCAATTGAGCTAACTTTATCAGCTGCTAGAAGCAGAAATAAGTCATTATCCCTATTCATATCCATGTTCATGTCCTTAAGTCTGGCTGTGGTTGAAAATAAAATCCTGTCCTTTCACTCGGACTCGCGTCGCAAGTTAAACTAAAATCTGCGCGTCTCTAAAACTCCAGAAGGTTTTCCGAGGATGGGCAGATTGGAGCCTACAAGACTTCTGTCAAGCACAAGAGGTGCAAGCTTGGAGGGCGACTTGCAGGTTAGCAACCAGTTAGAAAATTTTAACGCAAATCAAACATATGTTTTACCAATAATAGCAATTATATCAGCATTATCAGCAATTTTGGCATGTAGCAAGACGTAGGAATACTGTAGCAATATCAGCATAAGTCGAAATTGTCTCTGATCCGAAGAACCAGTCACTCTTCTTTCGTAATTCTGGGACGTACGCAGGCAGTAAAAACCACGAGAATCTTCCTTCACCGTATCTCCCCTCCGAATGCCCGGATAGAAGACAGCACAGTGTAATAATGTGTATTTGCAGGCAGTTACGTACAGGTGTGGGCGGAGTTTCAGAGCCATACAATTTAGGGACTGGGAGAGCCGAAACGTGGGGGAGGAGCTAACTATGAACAATTAAATATTAGATAAATTAAAAATAAAAAAATTACAATGCTTAGGCAAGGAAAATTAATGCTTGAAAAACAATCAACTAATTAATTCAATTAATTCATTATTCTTAGTCTAAATTAGAAATGCTGCTATTTTCGTGTGTAAAATTTTACTGAAGAACCTAGTCGCAGTTTTGACTATATAATTCTTAATATGTAAGATTTTAAATTCTTCTTGGATTGTAGCATTACGAACACACCAACGGCATTTTGTAATCTGTCTTTGGGTGACATTTTGTATTTTATTTATATGCACATTATTGCCAGAACCCCAAACAGGGCGTGCCTAAGTAATAATGGGTTGCGACATGGTCTTATAAAAAAGTAACTTATTTTCAAAGGATAAAACGAAGTTCCGAGAAATTAAGGGAGAAGTTTGTTTTTAGCCGCTTAAATTAGTAATTACTTGGCAGTGTGGGGCTAGTGAAGTGTAAGGTGCCTGTGGTATGCCCTTTGCACAGATTAAGAAGTATATAGGGTCAAATAAGGAGGCATGGAGGACACCCGGAAGTATACCTTTGTATGGAACAGGTGCTTTTGTAGTGAACGACAAAGTGTATCTCATAAAGGTAGGACTTCCTGATGTTTCTGACATAACCCGGAAAATTCAGAGTGATAAGTTTGTTGAGTAGCCCGTCTAGCCACACCCGATTGAAAGCCTTCGATATATCCAGAAAAAGAGCTCAACTGCTGATTCTATTTTGTACTGCTTCAGCAATATATTCTGTCACTCTATACAGTTGATGGGTTGTTGAGTGTTTCTTTGTTGTGTTAAAGGTCGTGTTGCTGCGGAATAATAACGTTGTTCACGTCTATATATTCAGGAATTCTTTCCAGGATGACTGGTTCTTCAGTTTTGCTTAACGTTGAGAAATCTGCTAATCTCAAATGCCTGCCTGTATAACCCTGTAACAACATCCAGACACCAATATGTGTATTTATAATACAAAATAAAGGTATGATTTAGAATTAAAAGTCTAATCCTATGTTTCCGAAATTTTTAGGCTTTAGGAATCAATTTGACTGCAAGTTAAAATAATGTTGCGTGCGTACAGGTCCGTAACGGACTGAATGCACACAGGATCGATGATAACTTCTGACAATAAATTTGACTGCAAATTAAAATAATGTTGCATGCGTACGGGCTCGTAATGGATTAAATATAAACAAAAACCAATGATGGCTTGACAAAATTTATTTTCCCAAAAGAAATACTTTACAATTCTGGAACTTTCCACAAAAGTACTTGTACATCTCTTCTCAGTGTCACAGAACACAATCAGTACTTACACTTCAGACTACTAAGAATGTAGAACACGACTCAATGCAAAGCGCAAGTAAAAGGCGAAGCTCTCACGGAGATTTCAATACTCCCAAGTCAGCTCTGAACTTAACAGAGAATGCAAACTCTCTTTGGGCTTATACAGTTTTCCCCTGGCCGCCAAAAAATTTCTAGTACCTTCCATTTCTCGAAACTACTGGAAGGTATGTACAGTTAATGTTACATATACGAGTCGGATAACGTTACAGTTACATATAGGGATCGTCACCAAATGGTCGCCAAGTTTGGTGACCTTTCGCGATTTCTCTCTAATCCTGGCTATAAAAACTAATTTCTCAAACCAACTTTAACTTGGCGATTCGCCAGTTTAGCGAGGTTGGCGATTGTAATGACCGATAGATGGCCTTTCAAATTCGTCTGCAACTGCTAATAGGCCTGCAGTCTGAGCTGTTATACGAAGTTAGCTGCTATAAAAGGGCTGGTGTTATATTGCATAAAAAACTGAAGATATCAACAATTTTGGAATTTATAGAAGGTACCAGTGCTAGCAATTGTATAAAAGAATGGGAAGCAATTTTGGCTTAGAAACGATTGATAATGTGCGGTATTAAGGCCAGAAAAGAGGGAGAAATCGTCATATAAGCATTATGTCTTCAATCAAGTTCGACTGCCTCACCGCCACACGTGGTTAATGGAATATTAATTGAAAATGAAAGCAGGTGGAAAATTGAATATCAATCTATTAATAATAAAGTCATAATATGGAAAATTCATATTAAAAAAATAATTACTATTATTAATCAAAAATAAACTTTAAGTTATTATATTATACATGAAAAAAACACCATACAGCCAGCCCAACTACCAACGATAATCACTTGGTTGTTGGTGGGCCTCAATGTTAACATAATATTGAAATATCATTTACTATAACAACAACCCAAATTCGGATATTTAAATATTCGCTCAATTTACACTCACATTTGTGAAAATTGCAACACCATGAAGGACTTACGCGAGTGAGCTGAAATTTTCAGGAAATGCAAAGTAGCGCATGATATGCAAATGATTAGAATTGCAAATCCGTAGCGCATGCGTATGCTGAGCAGCGCCCTCTGAACGGCTGATGGATCCGAATAAATAGACGGCTGTAGCGAGGCGTGTATGGTTATCGGTGGTTATCTGCTAGTGGTAAACGTTAACTCAATCTGCACTTATGCCTCGTCGACGAAAGAGAGCGAGATTTGAACAACTTACAGAGTTTGAACGAGGGAGAATCATCGGCCTTCGTGAAGCTGGATTGTCGTATCGTGCAGTAGCCTCTCGTGTGCAGCGTAACAGCAGCACAGTGATGCGCGTTTGGAAGCAGTGGACGGACGAGTGTCGGACAACTCGGAAATCCGGGAGTGGACCCCGAAATGTGACGTCAGCTCGCGATGATAGACACCTGGTCCGCATGGCGCGGACGGACCGTACAGCTTCCTCTAGACAATTGGCAGCACTGTGGTCAATAGCTACAGGTGTTTCATTGTGTGCTTCATCAATTCGTAGACGTCTGCTGCAGTGTGGACTGCGCGCACGGACTCCTTTATACAGGATCCCCCTAACGCACGACCATCGCCGCCTGCGGCTACAATGGGCCAATCAGCATAGAGACTGGCGTGCTGATTGGCAGCATGTCGTGTTTTCTGACGAATCCCGCTTTAATTTGTGGTACCATGATGGCCGCATTCGTGTCAGACGCTATGCCGGTGAACGCCACCTTCCGGAGTGCATTATCGAACGCCACAGTGGACGAACACCCGGAGTTATGGTCTGGGGCGCCATAGCATATCATAGACGATCTCAATTGCTACGAATTGTGGGCAATCTGAACAGCAACCGGTATATCCGTGAAGTTCTACAGCCCGAAGCTGTTCCCTTCCTTCAAAGCTTGCCAGGCGCTGTATTTCAACAGGACAATGCCCGCCCTCATACTGCTCGGATTGTTAAATCCTTCTTTGCAGCGCAGCAGGTACAGCTTCTTCCTTGGCCTGCGTGTTCCCCGGATATGTCGCCAATTGAACATGTGTGGGATGTCATTGGTCGGCGTCTTGCTCGTGATCCTCGTCCTGTTGCGTCTGCAGACGAACTTTGGGTACGCGTACAAACGATATGGAATGCTCTTCCTCAGTCAGACATTCAAACTTTGTTTGACTCCATGCCACGTCGTGTAGCAGCACTTATTGCGGCGCGTGGTGGCCACACAACAAAATACTGATTCTGATCTCTTGTTCTTGTTTGTTTGCTTTGAACATTTAATCATTTATTTGTACCACTACCACTCAACTGTGTATTAAATTGCATTCAATTATGACGATTCCTTCTTGGTGTTGCAATTTTCACAAACGTGAGTGTATCTTAGATTAAAGGTTAAGTATCAGTATGCAATTAACCAAAAGTGATATTGCTGCTATGAAACAGTTTTTGCATTTTATAATTCACAATTTACAACATATAAAAACTAGAATTTAGTTCTTCAGCAATATGTCATTTTAATATTTTTAAACCTAAAACAATGCAGTATTTTAATTCAATTAATGGCATCAAATTCTAGCATATACTCAACTATAGATAGAAACTACATCACTGATGGCGAATCTTTTGAGCTCAATATGTCAAATTAAAAAAAAATCACACCTTCGTGATGAAACAGATTTTCCGATACGAAGTACTCTTATCCATTCGTCTCTTCGGCTAACAAGAGCGTTAGATCCAAAGTTAGACTTTCTTAGCCTACTCTTTGCATTCGGAAATTTATGGAAACTTAATTCCGGGTTTTTAGAACCTTTTGAAGCACATTGCGGCACACAACAGTTTGTATTGTCTTTTTTCGCACACGCAATTTCCATAAATTAATCAATCCTACTTTCATAGCACACGATAACACTTACTCCAACAAACCAACCGTTTTCTGCAAGAGCGCTGCTGATTCATCTCAGCGCTATTTTTGTTTCAGCGACTTCGCTACCAGCGGGCGAGCATTTCGCTACAATCGCGAATAGCCATTTACCTCAATGTTAAATAGACTTACCCTTCTAATTTCACCGGCAGAGCTTCGTCTCTCTTCAGACTTTTCATGTTACGTTACACAACAGATACTACAATTTCACGTATATTTCACTAAAATTATTTACATATACACAAAATTCGTAACAATGAGTTTATTTCCAGCTTGTAGAAATAAAAATATTTACAAAAAATTGACAGCACTTTTCATTTAAGTGAACATATACATGGTGACATAATAAAGCGCAAAGAATTTGATTGTAATTAATTTGAACGTATAGACTGCAATTTGCAGTGTGAAACTTTGTAAAAATATTTTCTTAATCTATTAAGTTTATCGAAAGAAAATAATTCGTAAACTGCTGGGAATTCTAAAAAGATAATAATAGAGAAGGAAAGAAAGAAAATTGGGGAAGGAAAAAAGGAATTGAAAAAGACAACGGTTTAGACTTTTATAAATGAAAACAAATATATGATAGCTTTATTTCAGGGATTCTTTTAATGATCGCTATTTTGATTTGGTGAATTTGAAATTGAGCAGTTTATTATTAATTTAATAATTAATTTATTAGTTAATTTGCAATCCAATTAAGAAGTTTAGGAAAAACATTACTTGTGCAAAGCGCTTGACATTCTTTTGGATGTTTGGTATTTGCATTTAAAAAACTATTAAGATTAAATGCTGGCCATTAAGTTTGACTTTTGCTCGTTCGATAAAAATGCAAATCAGACTGAAACAAATCTGATTATGAAATATCATTAGTTTCTATTACTACTAGAACATATAGTGAAATAGAGTTTCAGGAAGCAGTGCTTCCTTTCACTGTGTTTCTGGTGAAGACCATCCGTAAAATAAAATGAATTGTGTGTAACAAAATGAGAAGAAAGTATGAAGTCAAGTGGCCGCCACCAGTCGACGAATAAGGTGAGTTTCTGGTGAAAGGTCCAAGTGATTGAATTGAAAAATCTAGTATGAGTAAAAAATGTTAAGGATGGAGAATGTCAGAGGGCTGTTTGTGTTTTTTTTGTGGGAAATGATAAACATCTAAGGCTGCTATCACACTTCCGTTTGTTTCGGAACTGTTTGGGACATTTTTCTGCTTTATCAGAACAGCCAATCGCCACAATCAAGGATCAAGGAAGTGCAATTTACGGAGTTCATAGGCAATTACGCCTTTACCTCCACATCATCTCAGAAATTTATATCATCAAAAGAAAGGATTGTCTAATACGGTTAAAATTTTGATAAGCCAAATGACTTGGAAAAAATGCCTTCGCATTGAGAAAAAAAGGTAAAAACTCAAGAAGGTCTTAATTTTGAGCCTAAATAAGGGCCGGAATAATTTAGAATAGGGCAGTCATTATAAATTTTGACTCGAAAAATAAAAGGTGAAGTTTCCTTGAACCTTGATAATCGTGTAATAGCAACCGTCAGCGTAAAGAATGCGTAGGGGAGGGGAGTCATTAAAGACCCTTTCCGCTACGCGTCCTTTGGGAGGGACAGTCTCAACCACGGGGGCAAAATATCAGGTACTATTGTACCTTATTCTTCACAGGACTAGAACCCGGGTATTGTGCCTAGGATGGGATCAGGCTCGGCAGGGACCGTACTGGTACTGTCTTGTCCGCTCCCTCGGCTGTGGTGGAGTTGATAAAAACAGACGAAGGGGAGGGCGGTGGACATATGCCTGTCAACCAATGGTGTACATCGGGCGTCCCCGTCCTCCGTAAAGAAAGAAAGAAATAGCAACCGTCAGCGTAAATAATGCGTAGGGGGGGAATCATTAAAGACCCTTTCCGCTACGCGTCCTTTGGGAGGGAGGGAGG
>KK122197.1:0-17615 GCA_000611955.2 Stegodyphus mimosarum
TGTTGGACGAAACCAAACAACTGTAAGGCGGATATGTGACCGTTGGATGCAGGAGGGTACGACAGACCGACGTGTTCAATCGCATTCACCTAGGTGCACCACTTCACGTGATGACAGGAACATTGTGCGCATGGCAATGACGAATCGCTCAGTCACATCACGAACCATAGCACAGCACATTCAGTCTGTAACGCATCATCCAGTTCCTGCGCGTACCATTCGACGCCGTTTACAGCAGAATGGTGTGTCCGCAAGACGTCCATTGCTTCGTCTACCCTTGACGCAGAACCGCAGACGTCTCCGCCGCCAAATGCAGAACCACAGACGTCTCCTCCGCCAATAGTGCTATGAAAGAAGGATGTGGACGGCAGAATGGAATGAAATTGTCTTTACTGACGAGTCACGCTTCTGTCTGCAACACCATTGTCTGCAACATCACGATGGTCGGATTCGAGTCTGGAGAGACCGAGGAGAGAGGATGCTGAACAACTGCGTTATGCACCGCCACACTAGTCCTGCACCGGTTATTACGGTATGGGGCGGTATTGGATATCACTCTCGCACTCCTCTAGTACGCATTGCCGGTACTTAATCCACCGTGTATGGTATGGGGCGGTATTGGATATCACTTTCGCACTCCTCTAGTGCGCATTGCCGGTACTTTAAGGTGTTGCAGCCAGTTGTAATCCCTTACCTTCAGGGCTTGCCCACAGCCATATTTCAACAGGATAATGCGCGACTACACGTAGCACGCATTGTCCAAGGTTTCTTCGTCAATCGCAAGATTGAATTGCTTCCCTGGCCGGCTCGCTTTCAGGCCAGTTGTCCTTCCTTACCTTCAGGGCTTGCCCACAGGATAATGCGCGACCACACGTGGCATGCATTATCCAAGGGTACTTCTTCAATCGTGAGATTGAATTGCTTTCCTGACCGGCTCGCTCTCCGGATCTTTCGGCGATAGAAAACATGTTGTCCATGGTTGCTCAACGATTAACCCAGATTACATCCCAAGCTGCCACACCAGATCAACTTCGGTAACGCGTGGAAGCTGCTTGGTCTGCTGCACCCCAAGAATACAATCAAAGTCTATTTCAATCAGTGCCGAGGCATGTGGCAGCGGTGATCTCCAACAATGGCGTCTACTCTGGCTAATGATTCTAGAAGGAACCACACTTCACAGAAGTATATAAATTTAATCATTTGGTACTTGGTCAACATGTTATCTACTAAATAAATCTTGTCGTGATATATCTTGTCTTTCTTGGTGTTGCAATTTGGGTGGCCAGCAGAGAATTAAAATTAGAGTTTCTGAGGAAAAACAAGCAATTCGGCCAACGGGTACGAAGTTAGATTTTTCGGTGCGTAAAACTGAGAGTTTACTTTTGGTCTCATTCATCAAAAAGATTCTGAATATGCAGAAACTGACTTAATTCGCTATTCTGCTCAGTTTGAAATGTAAACAAATATGGCTGCTAGGATAGCCGCACGTAAACAACTTTTTAATTGTATATAATTCTACAACTATTGCATGCAGATTAACTACAGGCATAAAAATCTTAACCGGAAGATAAGAACACCATAATTCAATCACATTCAAAACATAAAGTGCACAATTACCAACATATAAGAAATTAACGCCTGAACTCACCGACGCGAGTAACAGAGTGGAGTATGTAAGAAATCTAAAGCAAATTTTTACCCAAAAAGCAATTATCACTACATTCTTCTCTAGGGTTGAATTTCTTATTAATGTGTTATAAATTCACTCGTGAAATAATGCATTAATTTTAACAATAATTGTTTTGTTAGTTGTAATAGTTTCAAACTACACTTCCATTCAGAACGTACAACTCTGTGTATCTGAAATTGTAAGCCGAAATAATTGCCAAACAATTCTCTAAAATGAGGTATAAAGTCTTGAACAAGAGATATAAGTACTGCTTAAAGTAATTTGCTAATTGGCTAATTTGCTGATTGGCAATTGTTTTTGTACGACATCATTCGCTGTTCTTCGTGTTAAATTCGCGTTTCACGAAATCAGAATTCGTATAATAATGTAATTTTGACAAATGCGCTTAATTGAAGGATTAAGTGCAACGGAAAGTTCAGTTAATTAAGAATAATCTGGTCCTAATGATTTAATATTTAGCAATTAAGTCATAACGAATTAAACATTGATTTCGACGCTTATTGCTTTAGTGCAATTTTATTGATCACAAATTTTGCACTAGAAATAAATAGCTTGAATAATATTTTAATGCTAAATTACACTTTATTAAAACAAAATATTTGCTAAATCAAAATATGAATTCTTTGACACAAAGATTGTAGCAAATTAGATATTTTTAGAATAAATTTGGAAAAAGATATTATAAATATCACATTTTAAAAAGCAATACAGTTCTCTTTCAAGAAGGATTTTTTTAAGTAGTAGATATGCTCCAAAATTCGTTAAAGGTTCTAAGGTATATTTGAATTTTATAACAGTATTTTTAAGTTAATGCATCTTTCCTATGTTATCTAACTTCAATTTACATCTCCCTACCAGAATTAGTTTTTAGAATCGCGTTTAAATGCAAATGAGAAAGAGAATAATATTTAAGTCGAGTTCAACAGAGAAAGTTAGGATTCCTGAAAAGATCGCGTTTGCCTTTAGGGCTACTCTGTCTAAGCTGTGATTAGGCTTGGCAGTATCACGTGCTTTTTGATAATTAGCTAGAAAATTTAATATTACGGGCCAACTGGTTTAGAATTGTGTCAGTTTCGGAAAAATCGTTTTAGATAGTCATTACTTAGTTCTTATTTCTTATCTTTTAAGCCCAAGCGCTGTACGTCCAAAGAAAGGGGCCGACTGTTAAATCTCATGTTGAGTGAAAAAAGGGTAATTAACCCTTCTTGAGTTTACGTTTCTGTTCGTGTACTTGAGCGGTTATTCGCTTAACAGTTCACTAGGGTGCTCCATACTTCATCTGACAGAATAAAATTGAGGAACCCTACATTTGCCGCCGGAACCAAAAAAGGTTGTGTTTCCTAATCCCCAGTCGCCCTATAAAAGGGGCAGTACATAAGTCATTTCTTACGTCTTCTTAGCATGGCCTTAGTGGTATAATGGTCAGCACAATTGGAGCGTATTCGAGAGGTTCGAGTCCCTCATTTTGTACTTCTCCAGCATTCAAGATTATCCTAATGACTCTACAGTGGTGCCCGAACTAAAAGGTGGTGCATGATGATTTTCACCATCTGGATTTGGAGACTGGGTCCCCTTATCCCCAGTCGCCCTTTGAAAGAGGGAGTGCATAAAGTATTTTCCTCCTTCTTTCAACATGCCTTTGTGGTGTAACAGTTAGCACAACCGGAGCGTATTCAAGAGGTCCAGGTTCGAGCCCCGGGGAGAGCATTTCTAATTTTTCATATCTCCTGCTTTCAAAACATATCCAATGTCTCTACAAGGTTTTTGACTGTTTACAATTCTCGCAGTTGATTTGCGCCACTTAGAAGCATCGAATAATTTAAGAAACACACTAGGTGATTCTGAGAATATGTGATGTGGAACTTTTATTTTATTTTATCACTTACATGAAACATACACATATCTATTTACTTACATGAAATATACACAGATCTATAGAAACATTTGTATTTTATGAATTACGTAAGTAATACTGTTAAGATTACTAACATTAGTCATAAAATACAAATGTACCAGCAACCTGCAATTTTCCTTAAGTGATATGTTAACGTGTAACATATCACTTAAGGAAATATTGATGTACCAGCAAACCAACAAGATATTCTACATACCCAGATTGATATACATACCATTGATGCTGGAGTAAATTAAAATATTCTGCGCAATTGTAAATGCATTTTGCGTATATATTATATACTTTTCATTGTAAAGGATTTTATTCTCCTTTCTTTCCGAAGTTTCTTGCAGCAGCTTTAGAGCATTTCTAATCGAAGACAGCAGTCTTGCAGATCATCATTTCTAATCGAAAACAAAATGAGTAAAATTATAAAGAAAAATTACCTCAAAGGCACGAAAAATAACCTAAATAAAAATTAGTACTTGAATTTTGTTGGAAGACAGTATTACTCAACTTAGTATGAATTGAATTCAGATTAAACCTTGAAATAGTCCTAATTTATATACCATTAGGTTACATTAGGTTATTTGAGCAAGGCAAAGAAGGTGAGCGCTATCTATCAATGGGGATAAATGCCTTCTTGGAGGGATTTCCAAGGGAAATTCATTGGTATGCACACTATGCAAGGAAAAACCACGAAAACTAAACATGCAGCCTATTCTTTCCCCTGGGTTCTAAACCGAAACCAACTACCGGTGTTCAGGGGGTTTTAGCCGCTCTATTTCTGTTGGAGCGTATAATCGCAGAGGAAAATATCTGCAGTAAGCAAAGGAAAAGAGAATTATGTTATTGCTTAATAGATATGTTATTGCTTAATAGATTGCTTAATAATTTGACAAATATCAAATATTGGGACAGAAAAATAACAAACATTTCGAGAATAAAAGAATAGAGAAATGTAGAAATTAGTAAAGAAAGAACCATGTATTTGGGGTAGATGTAGACGAAAAGCTCAATCGGTTTCGTGGGGAAACAGGTTCCTCGTCATCAGGAGTAGAGAAATTTGCAAGGACGTAACAGTTCTATTTATACCTAATGCAGTGAAGGAAACAGGAAGATGTGCCGTCTGTGGCCAAAATTAGTAAAGAAGATTAATAAATTTAGTTAATAGAATTTTAAAGGCGTTCGAAAGGACTTAAAAGTCAGTAACTAAACAAGCTAAGTCCTTCTGAATATGAAAAGCCTCAAGAAAATATCGTCAGTGGAAGAAGCGTTTTGAAAAAGCTTCAATATCCAAAATTTAATCATAATTTGGATTCTCAGACCCTAAATTCAAATTATGATTAAATTCCCAAATACAATTAGCTATCGAAAGCTTGTTAATTTCACCTTTTCGGACATAAGATTCATATTGCTTGATACGACATTTCACCGCTGTTTTAGTTGGTCCGATATATCTCAAACCACTCTGACGCGATTTTCTATAAATTATCTACGAATTAAAGTCAGAAATGGAATCTTGAGAAACAAGTCATGGATTTTATTGATAGACGAAAAAATGACTTGAAAATTGAACTTAAATTTTGTCTTAAAGTTAAGACTGAATTTTGCCTAAATCTACGCCAAGTACAAAGTTGTTTCTTTAGTAATTTTAAGTTTCTCTTTGGCGTATTTCTATTCTGATTAGATAAATGTAGATCTGCTCACCTCGTTCGTAAAATTTTGACTGCTATGAAAAGGAAATAATATATGTATACTAGTATTTAGTTAATATGGTATGAAGCAAGTATGTAAAATGTTACTATAGTATAACTACTTATGTTCCTAAGGCGTCGATTTCATTACATTATCATTATTAATTCTCGTCAGCACCGGATATCATTATATACATTTTAAACATGCGCTACTGAATTTCCGTTTAGGAATAGGTCTTGTGAGCCATCTAATAAATAAGATGTCCAGTCCAGAGTGTTTTGTAAGCCTCATATTAGCATACTTTTAATACCGTACCCCATTTTTGAATCTTCTCGCTGCTCTTTCCCATAACAATTCGGAAAATTTCATTACCAATGCAAAGTGAACAAGCCACATCACAATTATGGGCGACTTACGGAAGTTTAAAGAATAGAATTCATTGAAATTTTCTCCATTACACCGAAGATAATAAGCCTTGAGTATCGATTACAAATCTATACACAGTGGAAGGGAAATTGTTAGCGTTTTTAATTAATTCATAATTAAATGTAGTTGATTTCCTCTTTAATAACAAACGGTGAGAAAATGAGAAGAATGTATTACACTCCAATATTGATTTAAAACTAAGAATATTAATAAAAGATCAAATTCTCTTTCAGTTAAAACGTTTCTTGAAATTCGATATTTGTTTTTAATTCTGTCAAATGTATCTGTATCACATACAGTTCGATTGCTGAAATTTATGATTTCTTGCATCATTTTACTTTATTTAATTATTCGTATTGAATTAGATGTTGGTATATACTTTTTAAAATATGTATTTCTTCAGATAAAGCACATTTAATTGGAATCCATGTGAAACAATAACTTTATATTTTCATATTGTGGAAAGTTTCTACAAAAAATCAAAAAGAGTTCAGTTTTTCTATTTTGTATTTGAAATTAAGAACTTTAAAATTATTTAAAAATACTTTATACTAAAAATGAATATCAGAGAAGTAAGATGGTTCCCGCTTCATATTTGTACCCGTAAAAATTAGACTACTGAATAAGAATTGCATTAGAGACTTTTGTATTCACGTAAAAATGCACTTGGTCATAAAAATTATGAAAAGCGAGATATAGTTTTGATATTAATTATTAAGAGAGATTACATGAAAAGTTGGAAATTATTCTTTGAAATCTTTGGCAAAATTGCGCACCGAATATTATAATTATTTATGCGCATTTTCTTCTAGACAGACTGGCCAATGAATTAAAAATAAATACATAAAAACAGTTTTACGTATTTATTAATAAGCAATAAATACTTAAAAAATATAGCTTAATAGTGTTATTTACTGTATGAGCATCTTCGCTAAAATTGTAAAATACAGAAAAATATAAAACAACAACTACAGTAAACATTAAAAAAAGCAACTTTTACAGTTAAAATTAGAGTTTCTATGGAAGCAGTTCGACCAGCGGGCAATTCACCAGTTGCAAAAACAAGCAGTTTGACCAGAGTGCAGGAAGACAGCTTTTTTGGTGCACAAAACTGAAAGTTTACTTTTTAACCTCTAGGCAAAAAGACAATGAAATTGGCGCACAAACTGACTGAATTCCCTAGAGTTATAAGACACATATATGTACATAAAAAATCTCGTCATAGTCCTTTTTAAATCCATTTTATAATCCGTTGTGAAAAAAAAAGAGTCCTTTGTTCTCTCGCTACGTATAGATGTCCCGCGAAAAAATTTTTCAAATGGATTCGAGAGCAGTCAAAATGGATATTTGCCTTGAAATAGGTATCCGAAATTGTTTTACTATTACAATACTTCGTACAAGGAAGAAAAAAAGAGTTTAATTTCAGCATGCTTCTTTAAATCTGTATCATACTAACTAACAATTTTGCACATGTAAAAAATAAATATTTATAATATTATTATTTCGTTCTCTGAATGTTGAAAATTCCTACCAGAAACTAGTTGCTTTCCTTATGATTTACTTGCGACATTTGATGCGTTTCGAAAATATTCATGAAACCGTAAATCATCAGCTTGCACTTTCCTTATTTCAGCAGATTTCTTTAAAATGTGTTTTAAAATATATACATGTCTAGCGTTTTCAATATGTTATATGAGTTTTCTTAAATCTTTTATTTTCAATTCCGTTAAAATTACTTGTCTTTCTTGACTCAACCGTTTGAAATGGCAGCAAAAAGAAATTCAATGAAAATTTTTGACAGCTTTGCAAATACACCAAAAGGTTCTGAAAAATAGTACATATATCTTTGTATTCTCGTACATCTGTTGACAGTATTTTACATTTAAACTAGTATAAAACATTTCTGACATTTGTATCCGATTGGTTACTCCGGCACTCTGCATACTCATTGCTTTGGAAAGTAATAGAAACCATGCTAATAAGAGAAAGAAAATAAACATTATTATTATTTATAGCAACTGATAAAACTTCACACTGATAATAACACAGTCATTATTTTCTGGGATGTCAGTATAGAAGCATGAGGAAATTTATAAATTTTCTGCTGTTTTTTCTTCTTTTATGCAAATATTATTACTATAGCAGATACTCTTTATTGGAAAGATAAGAAGATATTTTTACTTAACTCGGGATATTTTTGCATTAAGGATTCCTCGGGAATGCGGAACTCATAAATCTCTCACCAAAAACACTGTTCAAAGAATACAGCAAGAGATGTAAGGATCATTTCCATTTAATGGAGCGCAGGCAATTACAATCACTCATGCTTTCTTCGGGTATTGAAGTTGAGTGCAACGATATCAATGATTTTAAAGCTAGCAGTGGCAACATCGAACGGAATAAAATATTTTTACCTGCAGCGCGAGGGTCTGTCGATCAGAAATTTTAACGATATGCTGTTTTTAAATATTTTGTGATTTTTCTGTTAAATTGAATTTTATGTGCAAAGAACATTAACTAATGTGAAGGTGCGAAGAGAATTAATATTTAGAACAGAATTAGTGTTAAAACATTAATATTTAATAAATAAAATCGACATACAAAACGTTAATAATAAAGAGAGAAGAATGTAGTTTTGCAAGCCATCTTGATAGCAAAATTGAACATTGATATGATAAACTGAAAAAGGACTGGAAAAAAATAGAAAAATGTATGCAACACTTAATACTGCATCGGAAATTCTAAAAGCATGCAACTATGCTGCTTTTAAAATTTTGTGATTTGTTCTTCAGTTGCACATGGCGTAAATGCAAAGAAAATTATGCTTAATAATAAAGCAAAGCTAAAAAGAAAAACGAAAGGGATTAGAAGGAATGAGTATAATAGCAGACTGGTAGACTGCGAGCCCAGCGAGAGATGAAAAACGTTACCAAATCTATTTGGGCGATTGCTAATATCTGAACACTTTAACATTTTTGTTTGTACTTTTTTCCTACTTATTTATTTGAATTTTGTAAATGTTTGATACATACGATGTGCATATGCTCTCGAGTTGTGATGTGGCTTTACTTCTTAATTGATAACTTTTACATATGCAATTTTAGAGCCATAATGGTGCTCGATACCTTATAAACTATGTGAATAAATTTTAGCTAAGTTACAATGGTCTCACTTATTTAACCTCTCTCTTCTGCCATCTTCTTAGATTAACCTCCAGCTCCAGACGTAATTATGTCTTGTTCGTCAATAACTTTATTTGCATTGAAATGAGCTTTCCTTATTTCTCGCCATATTCAAGACTACATCACCAGGTCTACGGTTCATGCTTCATCATTAGACTTGGAATGGATCAGTACTTGGAAGTGAAGAAGGCAGATCATTATAACTTGTTCGTTGAGAAAGGGTAAACGAAAGAGCCATCCAGCACATACCTGTTTAGTTTCCGCTATGATAAAAATACAGGGTGTTTATAAAGTCCTGGACCCATTTTGATATTTAATAACTCATAAAATAATGAATCTATAAATAAACTTATGGCATTTATTGATGGAATAACTTAATATATTTTCCTTTTCAGGTTTGAATATCTTTACTTTTGTAAATATCGTCTGCGCGTGTGGTTAATTTCAGATGATTTCATTTTCCAGTCTAAATATCTGTACTTTTCTAAAT
The DNA here is from genome assembly GCA_000611955.2 of Stegodyphus mimosarum. NCBI lineage: Eukaryota > Metazoa > Arthropoda > Arachnida > Araneae > Eresidae > Stegodyphus > Stegodyphus mimosarum. The sequence continues at coordinate 9,381 of KK122197.1, forward strand.
GTCGTCTACTTATTAATTGCATTTTTCTCTCTTCTGTTTTTGACAACTATTGCAATGTTATGTGATGCGCATATGGGGATCTGAAAACCCCATAAATACCGTGAGGCACAAAGGGATTCATTCCCCGAAGATTAATGTGTGGTGTGGACTAATGCACGACCGAGTCATTGGGCCTTTTTTTTTTGCAGAAAAGACGGTTTCATCAGTCGTATACTTAGACATGTTGGAAAACTTCGTATTTCCACAACTAGAAGAGCTTCAGCCACATGTCGTTTTGCAACAAGATGGTGCACCACCTCATTGGGGTACCATCGTTCGTAGTTCTGTGAAAGACCATTTTACAGGAAGATGGTTTGGGCGAGAAGGTCCAATTCCTTGGCCACCTAGATCACCTGATATAACGCCGCTGGACTTTTTTCCTTTGGGAATTTGTAAAGGACAACGTTTACAGGAGGAGAGTGTCGAACATTGATGACCTAAAAGGCATAATTACAACCGAAATAGCCTCTGTGGATGTCGACATGCTTGCCGGTACCTGGCGTGAAATTGAATATCGACTTGATATTCTCCGTGCGACGAAGGAGGCACACGTGGAAGTTCATTGATAAATGTCATGAAACGTTTTCAGTCTGTCTAACCATTTATTTTATTAATTTTAATCTATCTTTATTATTTTACGAGTTATTATTTATTAAACATCAAAATGGGTCTGGGACTTTATGAACACCCTATATAATACGAAATTATCCTGAATTTATGATTTTCTGCGTGTATCAAACTATTTATAGCATGATATATTATGTGATGATTTAGATGGTATGATGAGAGAATGAACAATATTGCAGTAGGATGAGGATGGTGATGGCGCTACAATTTATAACGACGCAGCTGCAATCAACTGTAGCCAACAGGAATATTAAGTCTTAATTTTTTTTCAGGATACAAGCAATTCTTTGGAAGGCCATTCTGAAGGCAACACAAAGCACAACGGAAGCAATAAACAACCCACAATTTTAGATGAAACTTGTTTACATTCGTAGGGGAACAGAAGAAAAGCTGCAGAAGCTCGAATGAACTTAGGTAGGTGACAGCAGCCGAGAAAGTGATGCCTTGTAAGTATCTGGCAGTGTTTAAAAGCCTGGATCCTTTTTTTCAATCTTGAGCAGCGATTGGGCAAAAGCGTTCGCATTGCAGAGAAATTACGACGCAAACACGGTGCAATTCGGAAACATGAAGAAGAGATGAAGTTAATTAAAATTATTAATTTTAATGTCCATATGCCAATTTGTTTTACCTGTTTTATATTTTCATATATGTATATATATATTTATATGTATGACTGATTTATTAATAAAAAATTAAGTGTAGAGAATACATAGTCCTGAAAATGTAAAAAAATAACAAAGTAACCAAAGTATTCCAAGAAGCGAATAAACAATGCAATTCATCATGAAATAGTTTCAATCTCGAAATCACCTATTCCGAGTCTAAATAAATAAAAAACGCAAAGTATAATATACATCTTAATAACTGGAAAAAATATTGTCTCAAAATGATAAAATTAATCCAATAAACATAATACGAAGAGTAAAAACCTCTGGAGAATAAAATAACTAGGCTATAAGTAAAATAGATTGAACTCTGTGGTGTCAAGACATTAGAGAGAAAGATGATTAGATAATTGTAAAAAATTTATAGATGTATAGGTACAGATGACGAATGTTGGTATGAGGTATACTTTCATTATATTTACCGAAAATGCTCATAGGGCAGTTTTATTTGAAGTATAGAAATTAATGTCTAGTGACTTTCGTAGGACTAATTGGAAAGTACACTCTGAATCCAGTGCTTTTGACACTTCTGTGGCATTGATACAATACATTTATGTGTTATGCGTGTCGATGATGCCGATGATGTTGTTTCGGATGACCTTAATTGCTTAGAAACATTGGAGCTAGTCATCTTGAGAAGCAAGAAAAACAGCTTTAGGGATGAACGTGTTATAAAAGGGATCAGTTTTTAATCAAAGGAATCCATTGCTCGGACGTCGTTTGCTAAAATAGCATTCGTCAAGAATCAGATCATTGCTTTACTCCATTTGCACTACAATACGAATTATGCTTGTAGGGATTTATATTTATTTTAAATAACCAGTTAAATTTAATTTTAAGTTACTTTCCTACAAGCCTTCATTCCCCTAATTGTCAGTGGCAGAATATATAAATTTGGTAGCGCGCTTAAGAAATGCAAATTCTGCAAGAGGGAGAAAAAGTTTAAATATTGACGTTCCAGTAGGCAAAGTTATAGAGAGTCTGGAAAATCTCTGTGCGTGCTTATACTCAAGCTTCCACTTAGCAGTTACTGGTTAGACGTGGCTTTACAACTATTATGTTGCTGCCACTAGACTCATCTACGCGCTGTAGGAGACAGTATTGTATGAGTCCTGTAGTTTAATTCTACTACTTGTGAATATCTCCAAATTTGAGTTTTGATTCTACTATTTCAGTTACCGCCCAAGTTGAGGCGTAGTATGTTAGCGTCAAGTTGACGCATTATAAATAATTTGAAAGAGTTTAATAAAGGGAAGTTTTAACTGTTCTTTGCTGCAATTATTATTTCTCCGGATTCTACACAACAGAAAAACAGTAGACCTTACACGCTGTTCAGAATGAATGTTGTTATTTCCTTTACTTCTTCTTCAGACAGAACGTTAAATTCTCAAACAGATAAATTTAATTACTGTAAATTGATGCTTGTAATATGATTCTTATTCATAAAAATTTTTAACAGAGGAGTATATTTCCATGTCCAAAATTTTTTTAAATGACGTGTAGACTGCTATAGGAAAAGATATAGCACTAAGGGTAGGGATATTTCTGCAAATATGTCTAATGCTTTATATTTTCAATATAAATAAAATTTTGAAATAAGAACATATACTTAATACTTGCTTCATGTTAGAAATCACATATCTGTATTTCCATATTTCACAGAAATAATTTTAATCATTATCACAGTTAAAGCAACAGTTACGAAATTAGTGACGAATGAGTTTTAAGTGAACAAATAATTACAAAATTATTACCAGGAAAACTAATAAATACGTTTTTCGAGTCCAGATGCTGTCTTTTCTCCCTAAAAAATTATAAATTTATATCAGGAATAAGCCTAGAAAATTACTCATGTCAATAAATTCGTTTCCAAAAATTTTTCTTTTCTAGATGCTGTCTTTTCCCCCTAAGAATAATAAATTTACGTCCGGATTAAGCATAGAAAATGACTCACATATTCGTTCCCAAGAATCTTTCTTTTCAGATGCTGTTTGTTTTCGCCTAAAAAATCATAAATTAAATCTGGAACAGGCCAAGAAATAACTCTTGTCAACAAATACGTTCCCAAGAATCTTTGCTTTCGAGATGCTGTCTCTCCTCCTAAACAATAATATATTTACATCCTCAGTAGGCATAGCAAATGACTCATTGTCGATAAATTCAGTCCCAAGAATATTCCTTTCCAGATGGTGTCTTTCCCCTCCTAAAAATAATAAATTTACATCCGCAGTAGGCATAGCAAATGGCTCATTGTCAATAAATTCGGTCTCAAGAATCTTCCTTTTCAGATGCTATCCCCCCCTAAAAATAATAATTTTACGTCCGGAGTAGACATAGAAAATTACTCTGATTCGTTCTCAACAATCTTTCTTTTCTAGATGCTGTCTTTTTCGGTCCCAAAAGTCATAAATCTTTGCAAGGGGTATAGGAAATGACTCATTGTCAATAAATTTGGTCCCAAGAGTTTGCTTTTCAGATGCTATTTTCCTCTAAAAATAATAAATTTAAGTCCGGAACAGGCACAGAAAATGTCTCAAATTCTTTGCCAAGATTGGTTCTCTTACAGATTCTATCTTTCCCCCTTAAAATATAATAAATTAAGTAATGAATACGCATAGAAAACGACTCATGTCAATAAATTCGTTCCCAAGAATATTTGTCTTCCAAATGCTGTCTTCCCCTTAAAACAAAAATTTACATCCGCAATAGACATAGGAAATGACTCCCAAGAATCTGCGTTCGTTCCCAAGAATCTTTCTTTTCAGATGATGTCTTTCCTCCGTAAAAATAATACATTTACATCCAGAATAGGCATAGAAAATGACTCATTGTCAGTAAAGTTGTTCCCAAGAATCGTTTTTTCCAGATTCTGTCTTTTCCCCCTAAAACGTGATAAATTTGCGTTCAGAATAGGTATATAGAAAATAATTCATGTCAATAAATTCGTTCGTAAGAATCTTCTCGAAATTTGTACATAAATATAATAAAACATACGCTATTAACCAAACGTTGCATAGCAGGAAATTAATAGCTGTAATATTTCCTGTTTGTAAACAACATAAAGATATAGATGCTCTCCTTTCTATGTTCACTGAAAGGAAATTACGTATATATTTATAGTATTCCGCATAAAGGTTTAAGTTCATTACGCAAATGCATTACGCCTTTCACAAGATAATTTTAAAATTACATTTAGAGCTAACAACATTTGACTGATTGTACTTTGTCTGAATATTTGTTTATACATTGTTTTCCTCCATTTGGGTTTCTTAAAAAACAGTCTAAAACATTTCAGATTTTATATTACACCAAAGGGGCGTTTTTTTTCATTTCCACACACACATATATATACACGTTTCGAAAGCCGGAGCATTTGGGCTGCCGCCCCTTTGTGCTAGAATATTTAAAAACAGCATAACTTTAGAGCTTCCGATAGGCAGACTCGCGCACTGGAAATTAAAGTGTTTTGTTCCGTATAGTAAGGTCCCTGCTCGCCTTGAAATCTCTGAGTTTTTAAAATAGAAATTCGTTTTAAAGTTTTATAAAATATGAAATAGATAATAAAACAAATTTGAAACTTAAAATTCGGGCTTCCAGGTGCCCATATTCGGATGGAGGACTACGCTATTCAAAACTGATTCGCCCTAGGTGTTTTTTCTTAATAGCGCGATAGACATATATACATCCATGCAGTTTCTTCATTATTTATTGTTTTAAATATAATACAGGGCGATAATATTTGATGGGAACAATTTGAAAAGTAATTCAACGTTTCCAGTGATTCCAACCAAAATGCCGTCTCGAGACTAATAGCCATTCTGGAGTAACGCCTCTTTGAGTAAAAGAAATAAAAATAAAAAAAAAAAACTTAAATGTGAAAACTTTATTTTATAGTCTAACACACTAATCTATTTGCCATTAAAATTTAAAAACTTGAAAAATAATAGATATTTAAAATTTAAATATAAAAATATCATAGGGTTAGTAAGAGCCTGAGATTTGATCTTGATATGGAAATTTTTATTTAACATTTGAAAGAATTTAAAGCTAAGTAAGATACGATGGGTCAACTAATTTAAGATATAGTTCCTTAAGAATTAAAAATGCATATAGTAAAATATAAAATTTTACATTTAAATGAGGGCTCCCAGATGGGAATGCAGTTACTGACACTGACTGCAGCACCGAATGTCACGAGTTCGAATCCAGAGGAAAGTACGAATGTAATTTGTCCGTCCCCTCATAGGAGGTAACGGTGGCCCACCTGCGAGGTGAGTTCATAATAAACTGACCGCTGCGTTCGGAATTAATCATGGCCAACCTCTAAGAACGGTTAAGGTTCGCCATTGGAAAAAAAAAAAAAAAAAAAAAAAAAAAACATTTAAATGAGAAGTTCGAAACGGCAATGACCAGTTGTCAGAATAAATAATGCTGTGTCACTATTTCATTGTAAATATATACAGCGTGAATACTTCTACTCTTATTCATTTTGTAATTATAAAAGGCTATGCTTTTATTTCATTGCTTCGCTAACGCACGAGATTAATATTTCCTCTAAATAGTAATATTTTTTACTTTATTGATTACTAAAAATAATAAACGCTCTGAAGCAGTTTTCTTAGAATCGTTAAAAACTTTCTAAGATTTGAGCTATTTAAAAACAGAAAAACCAAAAAAAAATGAATACAGTAAGTAATCAGAATATTTACATCTCAGACATCAGCTAGCATAAATTTAAAACCAATTTATAAATTTGTCAGAGAAAAAATAGTAAAAGTTAATCAAAATGACTTGCTGATATTTCTATTTAATAACAGTTTAACATTTAACTGAGCTGTAAGTAAGCTATGTAAATAAATATGTATATAGTCAAACCTCTAAATAATAATGAATTTCATGAGACCAGAAAGAATTAAGTCAAAGAATATGTGAAGTTTTATTCATATGGAAAAATTAAGAAGGAACATTAATTTCGTCCTTAGTTTGTCCTACCCGTCGTCCATTGCGAATGAATTCATTTTCCCCTAATACATGTGTGACCGTAAAAAGTGAAAAGATGTGGTTAAAGCCATCTTGCAAATTCCCTCAGTTAGAAGACACAATTTTTAAGGCATTTTAGTACCGAAATAAATCAGACCGGTAACGATAAAACAAATTCCCCCAAACATGGATCAATTATATAACTTCACACTCAGATATTTGTAACTCGGTATCTATTTAAAACTATTATAACTACTATAGCTATTTGTAGCTATTATAACTATCTATTTATAACTAAATTTATAACTATATTTATAAATGTTTATGTGTCTATTTATAACTATAACTCACTACTGTGAGTTTCCGTGAGTACCGACGAAAATTTCAGAATTTTCATGCTTGCATCAACTTTGTTTTACAGCTCAATCAAGGGAACTGAATGAAATGACAGAATCCACCTACCTTCTTTAGCTCAATGGTCATTGCGTGTACACAAAATGACCCCTTAAGGCGTGTTTATTATGCATCCTAGTTTTCCGAGAATTGGGTGTTTTACTTTTCGTGCATAACCTTTACTCAGAATGCACATATATGTGCTGTGATTAATGTGAAGCTAGTGATGAATAAAATACTAATTTTAATTATCACCAGATTAGGTAATTTTTGCTTTCCTATTTACTTAAATATGGATGAGCAAAAGGTAAAAGCTAGTAGATTTCCAGTTAATGCTTGGTGAAATTTCTGAAAAAAATGACACAAATTAGAAAATGAGAATTCATTCGAAGATATCCGCAATGTACAATATATCCTATTTCCATATGTTTGAAGGCTGGTTGCTATCCTGTATTAAATATATAGGAATTAATATTTAAATATATAGGAATAAGCATTTAAATATATAGGAATTAGCGTAGGATCATTGCATTCATTCTTTCTCTCCTGGACTTCGTTAAAATCAGGCTTCATCATAGCGAAATTTGTCTATTTTCTAATAACAGCTCGGTATTCTTCACCTTTTCATTCAATTAGAGATAATAGGTAACTAAAATTTCAAGTTTTTGGCATGTTTCTCTTTTTCTATTCCAGCATCATTCAAAGCATGTCATAACATAATTAAAAAAAAGGTGCATGTTTTTTTTTCTTTTTTTTAACAATTAGATGTTTAACCTATCCTCCAATTTCAGGTATGAAACAAAATCAGGAATTCATTCGTAATGAGAATATTTTCGCTTTTAACCAGAAGGAATTCTGCAATGCATAGAATGCTGATTTTTTTTTTCTCATTGAACTCTCTGCAAAGAAAAGAGAATTGTATTACCTATTAAAATCTATAGCGAAGTTTAAATCTAATATTAAATTAATTAGTCTAATAATTAATTGTTAAGGCTCATCCGTCATTCAAGACGAGCTCAGTATTTTAATGTTTTATGGTAGAATTTATATACCTTGAATGGCGACCCCTGCAGAGTGTTGCTTCTAATCAATAGTTATATTTTATTACCTGCGAGTTATGCTCTAAATTTGGACAGAAATGAATCATATAAAATTAGAAAACTGGAGAACCAATTCCGGTTTGCATTTTAATATTTTAAGTGGAAGCAAAATTTCAAACTAGATATATGTTAAAGAGATAAAGATACGTTAAAGGTACTCATCGATAAGCACAATTGCATCAGCACTGAAAAAATGTCCAAATCTAACTCCCTTACAAGGTGTCTTTCAATTCACACTGTAAAATAAACTGCTAAGTACACTGCGAAAAAAAAATAAAAATAAAAAAAAAATCTGAAATGTTTCAGATTTTAAATTACGTCCAAAGGAGCTTTTTTTTAACGTTTTGTGTGTTACCTTTATTTATTAAATAACATGTTCTTCGCACTTATACCATAAAATTCAGTTCAACAGCAATATCGCAATATAATTT
>KK122197.1:17690-38035 GCA_000611955.2 Stegodyphus mimosarum
CGTAGAGTGTTGCCATGGCTCGCTTTTAATTCGTTGAGTTTGTTAATCAAAAATTCTTTAAAGTTTTACAATATGTGAAATAGATAATAAAGCAAATTCCAAATTCGGGCTTCCAGGTGATCATATTCGGGTGGAAACCTACGTTAATCAAAATGCCTTTAGGTGCCGTTGTTTTCTCGTAAGGCGAGAAACATATATACATTTATGCAGATTCTTCATAATTTAATATCCTTAAATATAATACAAGACGATAGTGTTTGGTGGCAATGATTTGAAAAGTGAATCGGACATTTATAGTGAATCAACGCAAAATGCCAAAACGAAAACAATAATCCTTCAGGTAGAAAGGCCCTTTGGATTAAAAAAAGGAGGACAGTCTCCCGTTCTACTGGGCAATAGAGGAAATCCGACTTGCGTTTTTCATGTCTCGAAAGCGCGATTTAGGATATGTATTAGATTTATATACATCATTGTTCTTTAATATAGGTATTTTGACACAAAATCCGATTTTTCCTTAAATGACATTAAATTGTTTTCCTTATTTCGATTCTACGAATCAAATTACGCCAAACTGCCAAGTTTTTTAAAAATCACGCGAGTAGTTTCTAAATAAGTGCTTTAGCTTTAGCTCCTCAGTCTTAAATGAATTTGGTATATATCTATTAATATCTCTTTTTTTATCAAACTTCTTTGACTCTTTCTTTCACATTTTGAAATTTAGGTCCATTCCAAATAAAATTCGGCCAATTTTTATAATTTATTTTTAAAATTTTTTATTATTAGAAAATTTTTTATAAATTTTTTTAAAACAAAATTGAATTGTAGCCTATAAAATATTTACCATCATCTTACAGTAGATGTATTTTATGGATACCTGCAAAAAATTAGAGTTTTTATTCAAACATTTCTAGGATATGTGTGAACTTATGTACTAACGTGTTTCAAAATTTGTCATATCTGTTATGAACGATAATAACGCTCATAATATAGTTTACAACGCTATATATAAATCTAACATATATATCCTAAGTCACGCTTTCGAGACATGAAAATCACAATTTGAATTTTGTCAATCAAAACGAAAGACATAGAACTATACCATCTTTTTTTTTCTTTTTGCGCAGTGCACATTGTAAACAGTACTGCTATATGTTTACAATTATAAACGCATAGTTACTGAACATTTTTGGAATTTTATTCGTAGTTTTATAATAGCAGTATCATCTGTTAGTGAATACGTGGAATAAAATTTATTCTTTTCGAGAAATAGATCTACCTGTACAGGTGAATCAGGCTGTAGCTTAAAATAGCCTTCGAGTAAGCTCTTATATTCATATAAATTTTTTAGAGTGTTCAAATTTGTGAAAGAAGTCACATTTTAAATATACTGCTATAACCAAAATAAATTTATCTCGCGTATTGGCGGAAAAAAAATTCCTGTAAATAAGAAGATCGTATAATTTGATAAATTACTCTCGCTCAATGAGAAATAATATCATTTCAATCAGTTCCAACTTATTATCTCGAATATTGAATTCGCTTTAAGTAGGTATTGCTTGAATTTAACCATACTCTTGTTTTTACTTGCTTGTATTAAATAAAGGAAGTATTGTCATCTCAAAAATATTTCAGGCATCATATTTGAACGGAAACATCCATTTCAACCGCTCTCGAAACCATTTGAACGATGCTTTTGCATGACATCTGTGCCTACGGAGAGAACAAAGGACTGTTTTGCCAAACAGGATTTTAAATTCAATTTAAAATGCATTCAGAGCAGTTTTTCTTTCTTGACGTCTCTACATACGTACGTAATCATGCATATATCTCTAACTCAAGAACGAATATTCGTAGAAAGTTGAAATTTTATACTTGTGACTGCCATAACATGTAACGTGCATCTCCTTTATTCGTTCCAATATGTATATTTTCCTGCTCAGTAACCTGGCTCGGGAAGCTTAGTTTGTATTCTACTATGTTGTAAATTTGCGCATTATTTGCTTCAAAAGTGATAAGATTATGTGGTTTTTATGTTCCGGTTAAGTTTATATGCCTTTAGTGAATGTGCGTATAATAGTTATATAATAATCAACAATTTAAAACTGGCTAGTTAAACCTAATGAACCGTCATTTGCTTACAGTTGAAACTGAGTAGAACAGTGAATTAAGTCAGTTTCTGCACCTTCGATGTCTTTTTGACGAGCGAAATCAAACATAAACTGTCAGTCTTCCGCACCGATAAACCTGCCTTCTTGTACGCCGGACGAATTGTCTTGTTTTTGCATAAAACCTGTACTTTTAAGTGTAAAATTTGTTTTTTTAATTGTATTTGGTGTTTTCCTTTTTTCTGTATTTTTGCGTTTTTCTGTATTTTCCAAAATTTAATGAAGGTGTTTTAAAATTGTATGTATTATTGCTTTGCCTGGAAGTGAGAAGTGAAATAATTGAATGTGAAATATATACCTCTTGTGAAATTCGAGGGAATACGTTTAAACAAAATGCAGCAAAAATTTGCATAATTTAATATACCATACAAGAAAATCACGCAGTGTCCAGATATTTTTTTTAATTTCAAAAACTACGAATGCGAATTACATAAATTACCAATTATACCGAAACGAATTACAAAATTGACTTAAAATGGTTTCAGAAAACATTCTTTTCGTGGCTTCTGTACGTACACCATGAAAAAAAAAGACTGTTCTATATCTCCCGCTCTACTGGGCCGATTGACGAAATTCAAATTGCGTTTTTCATGTCTCGAAAGCGCGACTTAGGATATGTATTAGATTTATATATAGCATATTTTAACACAGGTATTTTGACACAAAATCGGACTTTTTCTGAAATAACATAGCACTTTTTTTTTCATATTTCGATTCGACGATTCAAATTATACCTAAATATTAAATTTCGTAGCATTTGGTCCGAAATTTACGGAGAAATTCATAAATTTAACTTGGCGAATTTCTTTCAGTTTGAGCCAAGAATAATTCACTTGGCGAACTCCTTAATATGTGGCAACATATTTTCCTTCCTTTCCATTGTGCAGCGTAGGAATAAAAGTCACACCGTTCCTGCATTTTTACATTGTGGATAAGAGGAAAAAAAAAGTCACATCGTTCTACTTTCAAATAATTTTTAAAAAATGCTTAAACGATTTTTTCGTTATTGTCGCTTTCAATAAGTGTACCAAATTTAAAAAAGCGCCAATATATAAATTCAAGTATATCTTCGGAAATTTTAAATAAAAAAAAAATTTTTGCAGGTATGCTTAGAAATAAATCTAGTTTAAGATGAATGTAAAAATTTTATAGGTTACAATTCAAATTTGTTTTGAAAAATTTATAAAAATTATTTAAAAATACAAATTTTAAACATAAATAATAAACAATGCGCGAATTGTATTTGGAATGAACCTAAATTCCGAACTGTGTAAGACGGAATCAAATAAGATCCATAAAAAAGAGATATTAATAAATATATACCAAACTGAATTAACATTGAGGAGCTAAAATTTTAAGAGTTAATTTTTGAAAACCTACTCGTGCAATTACAAAACTTGGCGGTTTGGCATAATTTGAATCGTAGAATCGAAATATGGAAAAAAAATTGGCATGCCATTTCAGGAAAAGTCAAACTTTGTGTCAAAATACCTATAACTGAACAACGTTATATATAAATCTATTACATATCCTAAGTCGCGCTTTCGAGACATGAGAAACGCAATTGAATTTCGTCAATCGGCCCAGTGAAACGGGAGATATAGAACTGTCTTTTTTTTATTTTTCGCAGTGTACGTACATAGATATAGATGTATCTCACATAACTGAAAAACATGTAGTCTCAGAATGTTGAAATTTTGTACACAGAACTGCTATAATGTGTATTTGTCTTTTTGGTTGCTTACTGTCTTTTTGGTTGCTATCGGCAGCACAAAAGGTATATATATATATATATATATATATGTTACTGGGCTCGGTGAGCTCAGTTTTTTTATTCTTACATGATGGTAACTTGCGCGTTTTTTGCTTTTAAAATGAGAAAATTATGTAGTTTTGATCTTCCGGTTAACGTTTTTATGCCTTTAGTTAATCTGCATACAAAAGTCTTAGAATTATCACCAATTTGAAAGTTAAAATCGCTGAAACAAACTTGTATTTGGAGTACATTTACTAAAACACTCAATCGATTTCGAGGGCAGCTCCAGGTCCCTCCTCATCAGGAGAACAAAATATCTAGAAAGGATAGATATTCTTTCTAGATATTTTAGGATAGATTATTAAGGATCGATTCTCTTTCTAGATATTTTGTTCTCCTGATGAGGAGGGATCTGTAGCTGTCCTCGAAATCGATTGAGTGTTTTAGTAAATGTACTCCAAATACAATTCTAGTTTCAGCGATTTTGATTGTCACACTGACGTGTTTCTCTTCTATTCTAATTTGAAAGTTGTTTAAGTGCGGCTATGTCTAATTTTTGCTTACTATAGCAGCCATATTTGTTTATACTTGAAACTTCGCAGAAATTCAGTTTCTGAACCTTCAGTGTCTTTTTGACGAATGGGACTAAAATTAAACTTTCATTTTTGTGCACCGAAAAATCTGCCTTGTTGCCTGCTGCCCGAATTGATTGTTTTTGCGAGGAAACTCTGATTTTAATTGTAATTATTTTTATTGTTTTAACTGTATTTGGTGCTTTATTTTTTTCTATATTTTCGAATTTTTAATGAAGCTATTTTGAGATTTGATGTACTTTTGCCTTCTCGCGAACTGATAAGAAAATTAACCTAAAGAGAAATAGATCTTTAGTGAAATTCGAGAAAATACGTGTTTCGTATTAGAAGTTAATATTTCTCTGTCTGTCTCGGAGAGCGCAGTATGTTTACGAGTAACGCATGCGCATTAGGTAAGCGGCGCTGTTTAGTCTGTAAAAAACTGTTTCTTCTTTATTTGTTCAGTTTCTTTTATACATCTTTTTAGATTTATTATAGTATTTGAACAGAGCATGTGGCAACGAATAGATAATTGCTCAGATGATATAATTTTCGTGCATTCTGACTTATAAAATGAATGAGATGTAACGCTGTTAAGTGAACCTAGCGCCAAATTGTAGCTATGGTAAATAAATATAGTGAATTTTAAAGAGTGCATTTATTCTATTGTTGTTTATTTGCTATCGGCAAGTAGATTTAATTCAGTGCAATAAGTTTAAATTAAATGCAGCAAAAATTCTCTAGAATTTTTTATTTCGTACAAGGAAGTCATGCTGTGTACCCATCAGAATTTTTATTAATATATCATAAAATAATCTTAATAATAATTTATTTTATTTTTTTGCTCTCACAGTTTACTGACTGTAGCTGACAATGTTCATTCAAAAAATTATATATTCTAACTGGAAAACGGAGTTAAGATAATATGATTAAGATTATTTGGTCTGTAATAAGAAGGTCTGTAATAATAATAAGAAATTATAGATAAGCAATAACTTTTTAAAAATATATCGATTCGAGTCACGTATTTATGGATATAACCAAAAATAAATGTTGGAAAACTTTCATTTTCTAGATATATATTGCTTGGATCAGATAAGAAAAGAACAAGTAGTACAGATAGCTGAAATCTGACTACTAAACAGTTATATTGGTTAATGTAATTAGTTTAACATAATTATATGATTGGAGTTCCACATTTGGAAAGTTCTATCTAGTTTCATATTATTATTAATGAGAGTAAGTATTTGTTACTCAGAAACAATTATGAAGATTCTATGAAGGTAGGGTTTCACAAATTTTGGCAAAAGGTGTAAAAATATGTTCGCCTAACTCTCGTAGCCACAATTCTCAATTATTAATGATACATTTAATAAATAAATACTATGACTTAATAAGAGTAAAACAATTTCTATTTATGATAAAGTTAAAAATAATAAATATTCTTAGACGAAAAACGAAGAACAGACAAGTTAAAAATGTCAAAAGTAAAATGAAAATACACTCATTTTATAATTCAATTTAATGCTAACAGAAGATACTAAAATTTGACATTAGACTGATTGAATTAGATCTAAGTAAAATGCAAAGTGTTCAAATTTAAAACTGATAATTTTCATTCTACGTCATAATCTGCATATTTTTACTTGGAAATGCTCCTTTGTATTCTCATTTTTATACGTCTTTCAAAAATATTCTGCTAGCTGTCATACCCAGCTGCCAATTTAATTTTCTTATTATAACGTTAATTTTATAGTTAAAGGACGTACAAATCATATTTTACATATTTTAGTGCACAATTGATTGTGCACTAAAATTGTTTGGTAATTATTGTTTATGGTAATTATTGTTTGAAATTATGGTAATTATTGTTTGAAAAGCTCACTTAGAAAGTCCTATGAAATATTCTTTCAGAATTTCATGTAAGCCATATATTAAAATCTCTTAAACTTTCCGGACTATTATGTTCTATGGTATGAGATGAATAAATACTTTAGCAAAGATATATATGCTGACAGAAATTGTGAGAAATGAAGAATATGCGCTTTTAAAGTAAGAGTCCTACACTCGAAAAAATCTATAAACGCCTTTTACCAAATATTCAAAACCTACAAAATACATAGACGGTATCAGTAATCTTAAACATATGGACTGAGAATGGTTAACAAAGATATTTGAATTATTATTTATTATTAGTTTGTAATTGCATTTTTTAATCATGTTAATATTTCTAGAATGAGGTCAACTAGCGATTTAATGCCTTAAAATGATTTCAAATTATTAATAATGTAAACTTGTTTTTGATATCACTTTTTCTATACTGAAATATGTGTCTTTGTTACACATCTCATCATTTTTCTGAAGAAGAAATTTTAAAGGACCCGTATTATTAGCCCAAAGGGCGTTAGCAAAGAAGGGCTATTAATTTCGTTTTGACATTTTGCGTCGATTCACTTTCTGCGTTGATTCACATTTCAAACTGTTGCCAGCAAATATTACAGCTCTGCATTATATTTAAAGAAATTAAATAACGAATAATCTGCATAAATGTATGTATGTTTCTTGCACTGTGATAAAACAACGGTACCTAGAGACATCAAATTTTGAATAAGCAAATTAAAGCTCCAGCCGAATTCGGGCATTTGGAAGTCCTAATTTGGAATTTGTTAGTCCAAAGGATCAATTTGCCCAGAAAGACTATTAATTTCGCTTTAGCATTTTGCGTCGGTTCACTTTTCAAATTGTTGCCACCAAACATTAGAGCTCTGTATTATATTTAAAGAAATTTAAATTACAAAGAACCTACATAAATGTATATATGTTTCTCACATTGTGATAAAACAATGGTACTAGAGGCATCGAATTTTGAATAATGTACATTTCCACCCATATATGGGCATCTGGACGCCAAATTTGGAATTTGTTTTATTATCGTGTCGCATTTTGTAAAACTTTAACGAATTTTTGATTAACAAATTCAACGATTTCAAGGCGAGCAATGGCAACACAGTACGAAAAAAAAAAACATTTTTATTTCCAGTGCGCAAGGCTGTGTATCGGAAATTCTAAAGATATGCTCATTTTAAAATTCTTTTGGGATATAGCTGTTGTATTGAATTTTATGATTTAAGTGCGAAGAGCATGGTATTTAATTAACGAAGGTGAAACACAAAACGTTAAAAACATACCCCTTTGGGCCTAATGTAAAATCTAAAAGATTTCCGATTGTTTTATGTTTAATTTTATTATTGGAATCTTGAAACTTACCTGTTTCGACTACAGAAATAATTCTGCATATTTTGAAGGAGGTCCAGTATATTTACAAAATATTTTTTTTTCTCCCATTCAGTGAAAATAATTGTTTAGTAAGGAAAAAGAAGAATTTGCTTAAAACTGTTTTAAAAAATCCTGCAAGATTATGTTAACCTGCTACCTACACAAATGTGTATATTTAAAGTGCTGTTTAATGATTTTTTAATTCTAACTATGAAGGTTACTTAAGGCATATCTATATCTATCTGTCTATATATATATACCTATTTATCTATCTGTAAGTATGAACATTGTTTTCATACAGGGAAGCTTTTCCGAGCATTTTGGAACAATTATTATTTCAGTTCCCTTTTTTTACACTAGATTTTTGCTTTTGATAAAAAATACCTATTCGTTATTCTAGTGAATGATATTGAATTTAATTTGATTATGTTTCAAGTTTAATCTGCATATTTAACGTTCATTAAGAAAAATATATTAATAAGTCAAATTATATTTTTCTTTCACGTACAATATTAAATCACATTTCGATTTAAAATAAATATGATAGTTACTTTTTATGTATTATTTCACGTATTTATGATTTCGCTAGGTGAATTATTTCTTTATCTTTCAGCTGTGGTATTCATTTATATTTTAAATAATAATAATACATATTATTTAAGCTCTCTGAAATAAAAACATAATCATTTGATCCTTATTTTTTATTGAAACTATCTTTATATTTCTGTTGTTCTTAACTAAAACAACTATAAAAGTACGTTAAAAAATTGTGTTCGTTTGTTAATTTAATTCTAGAATTTTTTTTGATTGTTGTAGTGCCGTTTTGAGGTATTCTCATCGTCCTATGCAGAACCATTTTGACCAAACATGTAGTTTTCTTCTAAGAGAATATCGTATTGAAAAGAATTTAATTAATGAAATTATGCAATCGATAAATAAATAGTTTTCCTCCAGAGAGAAGTTTGTCTTAGTTATTGATTTCTTCACCCGTCTTAATTTTAGCGTCCTCAGAAGTGAGATTTTTATTTTATTTTGTTATTCTATTCATTTAGGCTTTCTTCCTAATACTTGTTTGACAAATAGATAAAGTGTCGAATATTATATGAAAAGTAAAGAAAAGGACAATTTTATAATATTTAATTACGGCAAAAATGTTTTTAATGTAGTAATATATTACTAATGAAGTATTTGCTATTTCTTTTAAGATAACAGGATTTTAAAATACAAACTATTACGTAGAGTTCTTGCAAATTGCTCAACAGAACGTCATTTTTTCTGAAATCTTAAAAGAATTTAGAAAATATAGTTAGAAAAATATCATTCATGCAAGTTTCCATTTTAGTACTTCCTGGGTTTTCCTTGCATATTTCATTATATTTTATCAACACAACCTTACGTAGTTAAGAATGAAGATAGCATTAACACATTTTAAAACCTTCATTGCATTAAGTAAATCATATTCCTAAAACACTAACATACATATTCAGAAATATTAAAGTTAGTGTATTTATAAACTTCAGGAAACGATTGTGTTTTCTTCAAATAAAGTCTGCACTTTCGCAGAAAGTTTAACTTCACTAGCTTTAATTGCTTTTGTTTATTTTTATACATATTTGACTTAATTAAAATACCGGCCTGTCTACAACAATTAAATAATGTAATTCCTGAAATGTTTGTACATTGGGACAGTAATAATTTTTACTCCTTTCCTCCAGAGATTTTGCAAATAAATAAATTATGCACTTATTAACAACGTTTTACGGTTCTTTGCAATAATTGGAACTGTATCTAACATTGACAGCGTTAAACTCTGAGATTATCCAACGAAAAGAACCTGAGTCTGGAAAGCAAAATGACAAAAAATATTTCAATTTACATCTTTTATGATGAAATTATAATTAAATAAAAAGCTGTATGAATTCTGCGAAATTAAACAGAGAATCGAACGAGGGATGCGAGAGACTACTAATGAGTTCATTACCCATGAGAAACTTTTATAATAAAATTATTATGCAATAAATTAATATGCTATAACTAAACATTTTGCAATAAAATATATGTTAATGTAATTATGAATGTCCCTTTACTGTTTAAGATTAACACTTTTAAAGTTTATTTAGTATTTATATCATTTGAAGGCATTTTTTTAAAATATGTATGAATATACTACCTCATCCAATCTGCTTATTATTAAGAAGGATTCTGTTTGCATGCTTCATTTTAAATTTAAATAATCAATTTAATTTCAATGACTTTAATGACTGTCACTTCGTTATGGTTCATTTGATTTATCGTTAATTCTTCAAAAAATTCACAATTCAGCATTTTATGTAGTTAAAATATGTAAATATTTTTATCAATTTGCTTGCAACTCCATACGTAGCATATAATTATGATTTAATTGTTTATTACTCTATCCTTACTACGTCAAGCATTAAAACACAAAATACACAAAATAATGGAATTTTTGAATAATATTTAAAAAATTTTTTTAGCAAATCTGATTGTAAAATTACGTGTTATTTTCCTCAGTTCATCAAATTCTATTTAAAACTTTAAATTTTACCTATTAAGTAGGTTATTTTTATATGCGTTCCGCAAATTATGCTTTATTACAGTTAAAAGGTAATAAAAAACCATGTTATAAATCGTATTTTTTCATTACATATCAGTAGGATACTGCCGTTTCTAGCTGTTAAATTAGTTGCCGGTGTTTAGTAAATTTCATGTTTTCACTTTAAAATACAACAGACAAATGGCAGCTCATTTATAGCTCGCTTTAGTATACGAATACTAATCTATATTGAACACAATTATTCTATTGAAAACATTATTCGCTATTTAAAAATTATATAAATCTTAAATAAAAAAAAACAGAAACTGAAATATTTTTGTTTTTAATGCTTGGACTGCTTGATATTATTAACTCTTATTTTAAGACAGAAACGTAAAATTAATCTTACCTTATTAGATGGCATATTACTGTATCTTCAGGACAATTTGCTGTTCAGAAGACGACAGCTGATCTCCTTGCTAAAAATCCAAACGGATTACAAGTTACTGGATTGCATCGTACCATTTGGTGACAATGATTTTACCCTTGTTGTCGGTGGGACCACGCTGCGCAATGTTTCAGTATGTGTCACCTGTAGAGTACTTGTAAAGCTTTGGTTCTTAGTACGGCGAAATCCACAGAACATGTGAAGAAACATCTTCTTGAACTTTTGACCAAAGATACAATAAATGACGAAATTTATAGATGAGTTGAAGGTAACCAGAAGATTAGACACACGAACAAGAGCGGGAACTACAAGATCAAAGCATTCTAGAATGTTTATAAGAAGGGCTAATATATTGCAAACGAAGAAAATGGCTACTACGCAAATAAGCATCATTGCCAAACCTATTTCCTTCTCTTCCCTTCGAGTCAAGCGTTGTCTGTCCTTATTTGCATGCTGGACTGCACGCCAGATAAATATATTAAGCACAGCTAGAGTCAAAAATGGAATAAAGTACATAACGAAGAGATACAACCATATGTAATAGACTTTATAATACAACTTATTCATACGGAACTCACTTGGGCGAGCAATGTACATGCTTGTGTTAGTCATGGGATCTAACATCTCACGAACATCTATTTCCCAAAAGCGAGGTATGTTGTAGCACACAGCAAATATCACTATCAGTAAATTGAACACCCGAGCTCTTCTGTAGGTGCAAAGAAATCGAGCCTTAAGCGGATGGCAAACTGCAACGTATCTTTCCACGGTTACTCCAACAGTCGTCCAGACTGATCCAGTCTGTGCAATGAGTCCAATAGGATAAGCCACCATAACTACAAAGGGAAATACTTCAAACGTATATTTGTAAAGAATAACCATTTTATATCCTAGCTTGTGAAGACCCAACATAGTCACTGAAGATATGAGTACAATTGTGTCGAAAAAGGCCAATCCTTGTAAGCCACAGTTCACCGAAGATCTCATTTCTGGCCTAGAAAGTATAATGAGGGAAATTACATTCCCTATTATTCCCATAACACCCAGAAATGTCAAAATCACACCTTCTGTTATGAATTCGAATATGGTTATGTCTGGAAACACTATTGTTTCATTATCGAAGACGTATGTTTCGTTTTCCTCCATACTGATATATTCCTGTATATTGACTCTTCAGTTCAAACTAAAAATCACTAATTGTAAAAATACACTGTTATTTAAGAATTAATAAGAAATTATTCTTACAATTATCCTATTATTAACACACGTTACAAATTCATATTTTGAATTTTAAATCATAAATTGTCTCGAATCTCAGGAATAAGTTCTGATACATTCACTGGAACTGTTCCTTTTGGCAATCAAATTGACTTAAATACCATCTACATTAATAGTATTTCACATATATTATCGTAAGTCCTTGTAGCAATAAAGCAACTCTAACGATCAAAGTAATTCATTCACCGAATTGTTCTTTACTAAAGGCGTTTTGTCAAAACAACCTGTTGAAAATTATTGGTTCAAGCAAACACAATTAATAGCGAAAAGAATAATGATTCTGTACGTTCTAATACGCAAAGAAATAGTTTCCATTCGTACTTATTTATTTTTTTTTACTTTAAGTAATTTGTAAATCCTTTCTTTAGTTCAGAAGACTTGTTTATTAGCAGAAAATATCATCAAAATTAAATGTTTTCAAAGCAAAGAAAAAGTACGGAGCTAAAATTACTATTGGTATTTCACTTGCTATCAGTTTCGCGGAATAAGCTTTAAAATTGCCTATTACTGAGAATTCATCTATTTATAAGTAAATCGTAAAGCAAGTAGCTAATAATTTTCATATATTCTACATTTTCAACTCAGATACATAAAATACATCAAAGTCATAAAACATAGTAGAAGAACGCAGATAACTCTTCAGTTTAATTTATTAATATGTGTATATAATATGACTTGAATTCCTTCAATGTATTTTCCTTAATTACATTTTATCGAAGATCCTACTCTAAAGTGTTTGCTACTGTATTTCAAGAAACAGTACATTTTCAGAAAAGTAAGCAATAAAAATGACTTGTGCAACTATGAAAATAAAAAATATGCTGCTTCTGAATCTAACATATATTTACTAGTACATTTTTACTAGTATAAGCTATGAATATTTTTGCTAAGCGCTAGTTTCTTTGTTCATAAACGTTAACGGTTATCTACTAATAACTACTTAAAGCTTTTGTACTTAAAGGAGCTCCTTCGTAATTTAATACACATTCATACGAGTAATCGACACTTTTGCAATATCTAACGCAAAGTAAAATATTTCTCAGATTATGTTTAATACATTTTACAAAATTTTTAAATACATCTGCTATTTACATTTGTGTGTCTGTTAGAGCATATCGAGAATGTGCATATAATGAAAACTTATCGAGGCTTATCAAAATACATCAATTTTTACTATTCTTCAACTTTGCGTAGAAGTTTTCTGATTAAAATATATTTTTTTGTTCTTTCGGTAAATGTCAAAAAAGTTATTTTTTTAAAACGCGAACAATACAACTTATAATTGCACGAGAAGAGTACTATTTGTTTCTTTCTTTAATTTCTTCTTTAATATGACGTAAAACTCAAAATTTTTTGTGACCCTAAATGAACTAAATTATCCACTTCCTCATCATAAATGCATATAAATATTAAGGCACAATTATACAAATTTTAAAGTACACTAATTTAGAAAATATAGGCATGAAGTTTTATCTGTTGAAGTAATTAAACTTAAACCAACTTAAACCAGTTATTTCAGACGATATTCAAACTAGAAATAAAGCTTACGGCGTAAGAAATAAAGATAATCCCCTTCCAAATTAAGCTCTCTCAAGATTTATATTCACAAAACGTATTTTTCACACTTGTCAGAATATCACATTGCTCGAGGGAAAACTTTCGGCCACAAAACGAGAACAGACGACTGGCGAAAGCTAGCCTGAGAATTCCTATGATCCTTTTAGCGGAGAAACGGAGAAACTATGAGAAAATCGACCAGTAAAGGTGGCGCTCCCACCGCTAAACTTTTACGACATAGGGTGGGGAGGAAAAGAGTGAAGTTGAGAGAAGCTTATAGGATCAAACAGCCACATCGAAAGACCACATTTGTGTTAACTGCGATATTCATATATATTCATATGTAACACTATTTTTAGATCTTTGGTGGGCGTAGCCCACACAGCACATTTTAAGGCAATGTAATATAGGTAATGTGACATAGTAATTCCCCTCGAATTACCACGCTTCTGGTTTAAGAATAATACTGACAAACGTGTTAGTCGTCACTTCGCGAATTTAGTTAAAAGAGGTAATCACAAACGGTTCATGAATTTCCCGAAGTGCACAGGAAGAACGATTTGGATTATGTTTGCAAAATGACCTTTAGCAAACAGAACTGCGTTCTAAATTACGTGCCTAAGCTAATTTATCTGAAATCGGACGCATCTATGGTCGAGTGATTAGACCATCGATAACTATATCCATCCTGGGTTTGATTCCTGACGGCTCAATAAGATAAGCATGTTCCCACCTACAATATGATTTTGCATAGAAAAGTACCTAATGATCCAGTTTGCAATCTACCGCTTTTAATTAGTTATATTTTAGATTCCGCCTTATGGTATCCGACTACGATCGACATTCAAATTTTGGAAAATAGTATAAATAAACCTATTATGGCATTATTTATCAGAGTGTTACTTAAAAATGGTAGAAACAGATAATAAATATATTATCAAAGTATATAAATTTTGGTTTTTTACTGTTTTATGGGTTAAAATTATGTTAAAATTTAGGATTACTAGGTGTGTTCTCACAGAAAATATATCAATATTAGTCTTTATTATAGAAAATATATCAATATTAGTCTGACTAATATATCAATATTAGTCAAATATTTTCTCCCTTCCTCCAGCATGCTCTCGTGGTGCAATGGTAGCACAATCGCCGCGTATTCCAGTCTCGTATTGGGCATTGCTCATTTTTCACTTCTTTTGCTTCAAAAAAGTAGCGTCCGAACTAAAAGGTAGTGGTTAATAATTTACCACCACCAGGATTTCGCGGTTGGATCCCCTAATCCACGGTCGCCCTTTAAAAGGGGGTGTATACGTAAGGTATTTCCTCCCCTCCTCCAGCATGCCTTCATATTGTAATGGTAGCACACTGGACGCGTATTCGAGAGGTCCAGGTTCGAGGGATCGAACCTGCTCATTTTTCATATCTCCTGGTTCAAAAATTTATTTTATTTTGTCATTTATATTTATTACGGTATAAGGAATTAAATGAACAAAATTCGATTTGATAAAATAAGATGTCTATTAAATATAGGTGTCTGAGTATTTCTGCTAGCTATTTTACAAGAAATTTCTCTCCTTATAAAATTATCTGAAATTTTAGATGTATACATAAACCTAAACTTTTAGTCCATTTAATTCCCAATATTCCATGGAATATTTCATAAAATTATTTAAGTAACATTTTAAGTTAAGTTTTTTTTTCGTAATACAAAAGCTGAAAAAATTCAAGTTTTTCAAAAATAAGGTTTAATGAAATGTAAACACAAACAGAAGGAAAAGAATATTTTCTAAGTCCGAAAATTAAACTGCAGAACTACTCTTGTCCCCGAGAACTTGAAAACAAATAGAAAAATTCAAAATTACCTTTTGAACATCACCCAAAGTACTCAAATGAAAAAATTTTATTTTAAAGTATTGTAGGGTAGTCTGTGTACATTCAGACATCAACTTCCGAGGTCTTAAACAGAAACTTTCGTTTCTCGGTGTAGAAAAAGAATAGCCATAATTATGCTTCTGACGACTGAAGAAACGAAATAAAAGTAGTTTTGGGAAGACTGATATACTTAAGCTTTGAAATAAAATAATAATAATTTTTTGATAAATTTAATCAAAACTGACGGTTAGAATGTAGTCGGATACCATAAAAACGATACTTTCAATATGAAAATATAAATACAAATAAGAATACATAAACGAAAATGATTCCATTAATACATTTTATAACTTGTTAAATTTTTTAATTCTACCAAATTTAGATGCCATCAAAAATTACAAATCTAAAGCGCTAATTCTTCTTAGAAGTGAATGTTTTACGAATTATTCAGTGAACCAGTCGGTCAATCGAATGTATTACGTATACCGCGCAGCATGTCTATAAAATAGTTATTCATTTTGTTAACGTATTTCCAACATGTTTCTGTCAGACAACATAAAAGCGTTTGCAATTTGATATTTTGCCTGTTTTGTAGAACGTTTACCTTTAATATTTCCCAGCACAAGTTTACTATTTGAGTATTTCTACAGTCTGCTATTGTTAGGTGCCAACTGGGTGGAGTTGACTAACCTAAGCAAATTTAACCATTCCGTTGTGAAATTTTAAAATATTAGTGCATAGAACCCGATGAACCTTGATGCTAGTGAAACAATGTAGTGTTAACATATTTTAAAGGAAACACATAAATCAGTAATACTAGAAAACCTTAGAGTTTATTATATTTTTTCTTTAACCATATCAAAATTAATGCAAAATCAATTTTTTTTGGTACTAAACAATTCACTACTCCGGAGGTAAACGTAACAACACATGTGTTTTCAACAAATTTCTATTGTGTTCTAATTAAACCACGTGAAACTTCTATGGCAATTATTAAGAAATAACTATTTCGTTGAGTTGGAATTTATAAAATACATGACCACTATTTCAAGCATTAAAATTGGGTTTCACAATTCTGCAATTTTAAAATAACAACTTAAAACTTCTAAAAATATTAGTTAAGCATAAGTATTTCATTGAGTTAAAAAAAGTATAAAATTCCTAACAACTATTTCGTTTAACAATTTGAAGATTCTTACACCTTATTTATCCAAGATAACACAAAATTTCTATAAATTCTGAACAGAGTTAAATATTTATCGTACTGCACAAAAAAAATTTAAAAAATAAAAGGAAAACTAGTATCATGTTTAACTAACTGAGTTATATACCAAAATCACCCTTTTAAGAAAATTTAGAGTTTTAAAACTGGAGCTATTTTAAAACAGTTAGTAATTTGACTTTAATCTCTGCACAGTCAGTAAGATCATCAAAAGATACTAAAATTTAAATTCCTCAACATCTCAAATCCTTTAAAGCAAACATTTAAATCAAAACAAAACTACATTTTTGGAAAGAAATTAAATAACCCTCTTGCTATTTTAGGAGAAAGTTAAAACCTGTAATTTTAAGTAACAAAAATCTTCTTAAAAACTTAAGTCTTCTAGAATAAAATAATAAATAAAAAGTCTTATCTGCACTCTAACCGGAACTTTGTAGGAAAGAAAATGATGTAGAAGATGGATTCAGCAGAATGACATGTATGAAGGAAAAACTTTGGCGACATGCCTGGAAGAATCGATGGTCAGGCCCATTCTCAACGGTGAACAGCAGGATGGACAACATCTTCACAGCAGATATCTAGAAGTTCATCCGGTAGGACGGGAGCCGCACAGCAGGATGGAACAAGAAAACAGGGCTAGCAAACATCTAAATCCGGGAGCTGAAAGAGTTAGCTAGCCGTCATCAGAAGAATTTCTTAGAAATCATTTCTTTTTCTTAAGATGGCGCAGTCTGAGCCCATAAAAAAGTCCTGAATTTTGAATGGAATTCGGAAGGAAATTTTAATTATCTCATAATGAAGATTTTTCACTCGAGGAAGCAAATAATTTAGAACTTTAACCCATCATTACGATGAAAGCAAAAGGAGCCATAAGCCCCCAACAAAGAAGAAGTCTCTTCGAAGCTTGTGCTCAGAACACGTGCGGAAGTAACAGCGTCAAATCAGCCGAAGAAAAGAGTGAATGACACCTGCACCGGCTTTTTGTCAAGTCAAGGAACCAGATATCGCCAAACCCCGCTAAACAGGGTGAAAAAATCCAAAACTTCACACTCCGAACAAACCCCTGCAACAATCATCCAAACCAGAGTTGAACTAAAACACAAATTCAAATCTCGCCAAGCACGCCAAAGGAAAATGCGAAGAATCCGACGCAAGCGGAAGAAAAACTTACAAACCCAACACCGACCGGAAAATCTCAAACAAAAACCTAGCAACTACAACTGCGACCTTTTTTTCAATCCTTTGCGCCAAGACCAATTCTCCGCAAAGTGCAAAAAATTTTGTTAAATAATTAACTGTAACTTAAAAACTGTTTAAGCTAGAAACTTGAAAGTGATCTTAAATTAAAAGGCTAATATTTCTGCATCCAGTGATATAAATTAATAGAGGATCAACATGAGTTAAGTAATATTAAATCAAGTTTATTACGTAGAAAAGCACCTAATTCCATTGTGTGTTTCAACGCGTTTACGAGTAACCAGTGGAAGAAACGTACAAATCTATAGTACCAAAAACCCCTAATTAAAATTAAACTAAAGCAAATATAAATACAGCATATTAAATAAAGTAACGTTGTGTAGCATAAATTTAGAATAATAATAAAAAATAATACTTAAGTTAAACTTAAATAATTAAGTTAATTTGTTACACAACACTATATTCACAAAAACGTTGTCAATTCTGCAGACCGTACTATTACAAACGGTAGTGCAGACGAAATTAAATGACTAAAACAAGAACCGAAACGTGCAACTCGCACAAAAAAAGGTCAGTTTTACATTTCTGTTTCTACTGGGCCGACTGATGAAATTTAATTGGGTTTTACACCACGTCTCAAAAGTTCGACTTAGGATATATGCCAGATATATACACAACATTGTCCTAATATTGGTTTCCTAATACAAAATCGGACATTATCAAAATGTCATCAATATTTTTTCATATTTCGATTCTACTCCTCGAATTTTACCTAAATATTCAATTTTGTAAAATTTAATGAGAATATTTCTCTCGGCGAAATTCTTTATTTCTGCTAACTAATTTTCCTTTTTCTTTCTTCTCTTTCACTGTGAGCGAGTTGAGGTACATTGCGGAAAAAAAAAACAGTTTTATTTCTCCCGTTCTACTGGGCCGATTGACGAAATTAAAATTGCGTTTTCCATGTCTCGAAAGTGCGACTTAGGATATATGTAAGATATAATAAAATATTATAGCTGCTTTAAAAAATAATTGGCGACCTCAAAATTAACATTCTAAATTTGGTGCTCTACCCCTAAATTCATCCTTTCTCTAAAATTCGAGATCATCCGTAATTACGTAACGTTTTAATGCAGATACCTCCTGCTCAATCAAATAATTGTAAACGAAAACTTTCTAAGCCGAAATGAAACCATGAACTTTATCCTGTCTTTCCTTTGAGGTACTGCGTTCTTTCTTTCGCCTCTTCGGCAGCGTGCTTGCAGCTTGTGGCTCAGCCTGTGCTAGACATTCGCCATTAATTAAAATGCAATTGCATATTTAAAATTATAGAGCGCGTTAAGCACTCCTAGTCTTTTACAGTTATGAATTGAGAAAGTCATCATTCAAGAATAAATGATGTTTAACTATCAAGCTGGTGCTACTTCTAAACTTTCGCCAGATCATCCATTACGCCATAATGTCCAGACATATACGCAGCAGTTTTTTGGCAATGACTAAACGTGAATAGTTTTCATCTTCCGCCATAACTACAATTATTACATATATACTAGATTTACATATAGCATTGTCCTAACATAGGTATTTTGTCCCATTATTCGACATTTTCTAAAATAACATACCAGTTTTTCTCCCTATTTCGATTCTACGAGTCAAATTGTGCCTAGATATTAAATTTTCTAATATTTGGTGAGAAATTAATAGAAATTTGTAGAACTGTCCTGTTTTTTGCAGTGTACGTCTTTCATTCTTTCAAATAATTTTTACAAACTTCTTTTTAGAAACTTATCTCTTAAAACAAATATGCCAAATTTCGAAACTGGCCAATGTGTAGATCCGAGTATATTTTCTGAAATTTGAATACAAAATTCTAATTTTTTGCAAGTATGCCTGGACTTACATGTCATTTAAGATAATGGCAAAAATTGTATAGGTATGTTTAAAATATTTTTTGGAAACATTTATAAAAATTTCTAAGGCATACAAATTTAAAAAAAAAAATAGCTACAATTTTTATTTGGATTGAACCTAAATTTAGAACTGTGAAAGAAGAAATCCAGTAAGTTCAATTAAAAAAAGATATTAATAAATAGTGTATACTCTATTCAATTTACATTGAAGACATAAATTTTGAGATCTAATTTTTAAAGCACTACTCGTGCGAATTTTAAAAATCTTGGCACTGTGGCATAATTTGAATCGCAGAATAGATATACGGCAAAAATAGGTCAGTCATTTCAAAAGGAAACCGAATTTGTGTCAAAATACCTATTTACACTGGTGTGCAAAAATTAAGGACGAAGTCGAAAAATTAGCATATCAGCTGAACGAAGAGGCAGAGCGGACAGAAAGACCAATCAGGATATTAAGGAAGGTGATGTACTTTAACACATGCGCAGATATGCAGGTAGACGTAATAGGGGAGTGTCTGAGTAGTATAAAGCATGT
>KK122198.1:0-53782 GCA_000611955.2 Stegodyphus mimosarum
AATCAAACACTGGTAGTTCTGTCCAACTTTCGAATCCCAAGAAACAAGCGGGCTCGGCCCGCTCAGCTGGCGGGCTTGCCCGCTAGTTCAGTATTAAAGTCTGTGAATAAACAAGTATAGCGAAAACGATTATACAAAATAGCGATTAGGCAAAATATTTAGAGTTTTATTGTCAATATTTGTTAAGTATATTATTTTCCAAATGGGTAATTGAATATGCTCTACTCTGTATATTGATAAATGACAAAATATAGCCCGTTCCTTCACTAATGACATTATGCCTAAATTTAAGATGATTATTGAGAAGCATTTACAAAATCTAATTATAAAGATATCTGCCAACCCTTCATTCACCTAGGCTTCTTTCACAAAGACCTGCCGTTCAAGAGTAGAAGGAAGAGATCAAAACACGAAAACAGTCTTTTAGCGCAAAGTCTGTGTGCAGCTGGTAATGTCGAAATTTCCAGTATAATTTTAATTACTATTAAGCTATACAGGGTCTCGAACTGTAAATTGAAGGAGTCGACATCAGCCCTTAAAGCATTTGCTTGTCAGAGAAAAATACTTTATTGTTTCTAACAAAGCATAACATCACTTAGATTTTAAATTAAAAAATTAGATCCTAATTTCTTGAAGCTTAGACGGATCGCTTCTGGTTAAAGCTCATTTTGGCCTCAACATTCAGATGCATGTTCCATTGTTCCTTTTTTAAGACTACAATATTTATTCAAGCTGGTTTAGCATTAAGATGTGACAACGTGAAAGCGAAGACATTCAAAAGTTGGTTACAGTTGTCCAGATCGTTTCACACATGAGACTGCTTTTCAAGGTCAAGAGTTTACTCGTTAACGATAACAATAGTATTAAGATCTGTACAAGTATAAGAAGAGTTAAATACGTACCCTGATATACAGCTAAATACCTTTCTAAGTAGAATCCGCCTTTAAGCGCAAACTGCTATCACAAAAGCAAGAAATAAATAATTTGATCTAAAATGTCATATTTTATCCACTTTTAACCCTTTCGGCGGTTGCGAGATTGAAGAATTCTTTCTTTCCAAATATGCTCGATATCTGTCTGCTGTAAATTTTTAATGCGAGCTGGTTCGTTTGCGTCCACTGCGGTGCGTAACTGGAATGTGAACTGAACTCGTTTGTGACTCTCAAAAGGTTAATGCACTACTGATGCGACAACTATACAGCTAAGTGCAGATTTGAAGTCGTGAAGAAGAGGCGTACTGAAAGGAACATAGTTCTCTCGTGAAATGTTTATGACGGCGTCCCATAGTCTCTAAACTAATATCCAGTAACCGCTTGTTCTAAGTTGCACGCGGGATTTATCCATGAAGACAAAAGTCCTATATTCTAGCCTTCACTGATGCCTGGATGTATATCATTATCGTATCTATCAATCTATGTTACTTTGTTCCATACTATACAGTCATCAATCTGCCACTAGTTTCTTCATTTCATCAACATGGTGTCTCATCGAGATTTCACGAGGCTTCTTTATCATTACCAGACATTTATTGGTAAATATTTAATTTACTGCATCTTTAGATTCGTAAATCGTACGTCGTTTCTCCCATATTTGTTTTGCCGTATTTGTTTCCCATATTTGTTATTTCAAAGAAAGGCCGATTTTGTATTAGAACAATGCCATATATGAATCTAATATTCAGCCTAAGTCACGCTTTCGAGATATTAAAAAAAAACAAGTTAAATTTCGTCAGTCGGCCCAAAAGAACGGGAGATATAGAGCTTTCCCCCTTATTTTTTTGTGTGTGTGCAAGGTGTATCATTGTTTATCTGGCATTGTCTACAGCAACAGTAAATAAAGCATCTTACCATAGATTCTTCTAGAGATATGAGAAAAAGTGGATACATTGATCAAGTGGCTTGAAGATTGGAATGCTTATTTCATTCAAACTTTCATATTACGTGGTTGAAAAAGCTCAACTTTACTGGAAAGTATAAAAACCAAACGACGTCTATCAATTTCGGAAATACCATTTTAAGAAACATACATATATACTTTACGTTGTGAAAAGTATTTTACATAAATTAAACTGATTTACTTTTTATTAATATTCATATATAAAATGAATCCCTAGTTAAGTAATAGCCGTAGTAATAAATAGTAAATTTTTTAAAAAAAGTTTACAATAAGATTTTTTTGCATTACTTAAAATAATTTAATTCAGATTTAGAGGGTTATTTCATTCCATTGCCATAACACTGAGAAAGCATTAATGTAACAAGTAAGACAAAACTCTGGGACATGAAATAATAGAAAGTCTATTACAAACAAAATTAAACATATGCTAACAAAACTTTATCAAGATAACAGATTTAATCAATATTTTTCCTGGGTTATGAGACAGTGATATAGCTTTCTATAGATGTTAGGAAGTATATTTACAGAGCGAATTTGGAATGTTTCAAATCTGGTTTGTTTTCCTTTTCTCTTTATAGATCTCTCAGACTGTTCACTTTCCTGCCATCAGGTGAATTTACAGCCCACAGTGAATTTAGTTTTTCAACTATTTAATCTTTTGTGTTTGAATTTTAGATAGCAAACGAATGGGATTTATAACAAAGTTTGAACATTTCATTACCCTAGTGTGAGTCTGCAGAGAGATTTCTGGCAATAAAAATATATTTTACAGCCTGAAGAATAAAATTTTAAATTAATCTAAGAATAGCTATATTTCTTTTAGAATAAATGCAAATGTAAAATTCGTGTTGCAAAAGAATTTCGTACAGGTTTAAATAATTTTTGTTCTTCGTTAAATTATAATCCATACACTAGAAAGAGATTTTTGCTCCGAAACACATAAATAAAATTATAAGTAGCCAGTATGAGGAAATTATATCAGAAGAAATTTGCAATCGGAGAAAAATTAATGTCCATGAAACTTTGATTGATATAAATAAAGTTGCAATTAAAATACCTTTACAGCTCATTATAAATTTCTGCAAGAGCACTTGTGACGAAATTAAATCGTATTAAAATATAAAGTAGTTACATTTAGAGTAGTATAATTTTTTGCATGTGTTGAGGCGTTATACGTAAGCAGAACGTAAATTACTTAATGTTAAAAAACTCAGTAGAAGTAACAATTACAGATACTTAACGTTTGATGAAATTCATTTATTTATCACCCCTTATATACCTCACCCAGGTTGAAAAAGAGGAATCCGTCAAGCACGCCGAAGTCTGTGGTATTCTAGCACGCAATTCACTCTGATAGTTCACCACACACAATTGAAAGTTCAACTGCTTAGTTTGAAAAATTCTAGAATGCTGCATAGCATCTGTGTCCTTTTTTAGTCCGGGAACGATAAAACTTTTATAACACTGATCACCTATATTTTGGTCGAATTTTGATCGTAAGATTCAGAAATGACGAGATTTCAATGACACAATGAAATAAGCACTATAATGAACTTAAGCCAGACAAACATAACTGAGCTTTATTGAAAATAAAAATTGTTTTTATCCGCTGTAAAATTTATCAATTAGTAGCTTTCCAGTTTCGATAAAATTCTTTTAATGATGTGAACTTGGATGATAGGAACTCATCTGATGATCCATCATTGAACATACTTTCGCGTTTTCATTAGACCAAACATTATAATAAAACTCATCTACTCCTATTATTTTTGTTCCTTATGGAGATGTATGTGGCTGTTTTGTGTGTACAGACTTTTGTCAATTTTATTGTAGCTATTATCAGACAGAACTAAAATTTTGATATTATAGTTCCAATTTCTAAACCTTACGCAAATGTTTTCTACGCATTGCAATCTATCTCAAGAGAACTCTTGATCATCTTATCCAGTACGGTACTCTGGGTATTGAACGTAAGGGAATATACTCACTATTTTTAGTGGTGATCAAGCAGGTTGTCTCAGAAAAGTGCGACAGCGTCACACGTCTCATTTGGAAGATAGGAAAATAAAAATGTATTTCTTATGATTTCAGAAGTTCATCGAAGTACTGAATTAAGTTGAATGTACTGAATGTACTGAATTAAGTGACTTAAGTTCGATGATATTACTTCCGGATGTGCGAATGAAGGGGTACTATAATGAAGACGTGGCCCTCAGAGAGTAGTATGATGCAGGGGGGATTAGATTTTATGTTATCTGAGCACAGCGAAGCCACGAGGGCTATTTGTCTAACAGGAGGGATATCTACATCTAGTGGTTTCTGAGGGAACGTACAGTTACACACTGTGAAAACCACAAAAGCTAACCATGCAGCCAGCTCGTTCGTCTAAGGGCAAACCCAAGCAAGATGAAGCAGGGAGATATACTGTACATACAGACCTGTATCGCAGTTTAATGCTTGCAAAAATCGATAATACCAGATGCGTGAACGAAAACTGCAAGGCAGGGGATATATGAAAGCAGATAGTTGTAACGGGCTTCTGGAAGCGTGGTATACTAGTAAATGTAGCTGAAATGCGAATATACAGCGAAGTATCTCCAAACGTCATCGAATGTTAACAAACAGAAGACTTCCTGAACGAAGGAAATTAATGAAAGTGTATTCATATCAGACAACATATCACGACTCATTTATTAGTATATACTGTAAAAAATTCAATATGTACTACGTTATTATATTATATATTACTTTAAGTTGTTGAATGATGCATATATTCTTGTTTGTAGATATCTCGCATGATATAGTTGACATTAAATTATCAAATTGCTAACTGTTGATGTTAGAGGCATTGATTACTAGATTACAGACTGTCTGATTCATTCAAAGATATCGAATGCTGTCAAAGATTAACTGAATGTACAAAATGAGCTGCTCTGTAATGTTTGAGGACACGTTCTGCGCAAGTGATACCACATGGCCACAAAAGATGAAATGAATGGATTTTAAATCTGGGATCTGAAGATAGAGAAAACATAGTCATGGGTATTCTTCCATTCGTCCAACTGGGAAGTGATGTCACGAAATTTTAGAATCCCATTGCTTCTTGAATGAAACATACACCGAAACCCTTCCTGCCGCATTTTGTTTCATCTAACCTCCATATTGACATACAATAGTTTTGTACTTTTCAGGAATCTCATTAGACATCGTGACTCGGAATTGAGTCGCCATTTACGGACATAAAATGCAAAAAATATGTCTTGACCTTATAGCAGAAAACGTATAGTTTACACATAGATTTATAAAATGATGCATATCTGTAAAAGCGTAATGTAAAACATCTATCACTGCCTAACAATCAATCCCCATGTCAATGCCCAGAATGAATATCTAGCATGTTCTCATATATAAGATAGCATCATTTGTGACATCCACATCAGATTCTACATTCGGTCTTCAAAGCTCCGTCGCAACTACTACATGGATGTCTTAGAACATTGCCGGTACCACTGAAGATGTGCTTCTAGACATATGTCAAAGTATGCCTTTTGTATCTGAAGGAGTACTTTCAAATTTTACTTGCCACGATGTCTATCCTAGATTCTCTTGTACTCGTTGAATAAGTTCATCAGTCTGTGTGACGCTACAGAGCAGCTTGTATTGCTGTTGCTGGCATACTCTTCGAAATTTACCGTACTGTTTGCATAGGCATGGTCTTGAGTCTGCTTCGTATTAACGATACTGTTTATCATATAAAAACTATTCATTCTCACTTCCTAACTACACATTTCCCTGTGCATGACTATGCAATCTGACTATTCAAATGCGTTTATGAGTCTTCTAGATTTTAAGAAAATTAAACTGTATTCGTATATAGCGATTATGTATATTTTAGTTAGTACATTTTTTTCATTGTTTCTAAAGTGTCGTTTAATTTTTTGATCACCTAAAATTTTAAAACTTATTTTTAGTCCAAAGGGCAATTTGCCCAGAAGGACTGTTAATTTGTTTTAGCATTTTGAGTTGATTCACTAAAAGCGTTGTTTCACTTTTCAAATTTTTGCCACCGAATATTATACCCTGTATTATATTCAAAGAAATTAAATAATGAAGCATCTGCATAAATGTATGTATATTTCTCGCATTGTAGCAAACCAACGGTACCTAGGGCCATAAAATTTTGAATACTGAACGTTTGCACCCGAATATGGGCATCTGAAAGCCCAAATTTGAAATTTGGAATTTGTTTTATTATCGATTTCAGATTTGGGAAAACATTAACGAATTTTCGATTAACAAACTCAAAGATTTCAAAGCGAGCAATGGAACGTTGTACAGAAAAAAACACTTTTATATCCATCGCGCGAGACTGTGTATCGGAAATTCTAAAGATATGCTCATTTTAAAATTATTTTGCGGTATGGCTCTTGAACTGAACTTTATAGTTTAAGTGCGATGAACATGATATTTAATAAATAAAGGTAACACACAAAATGTTAAGAAAACGCCCCTTTGGACGCAATTTAAAATCTGAAACCTTTCAGATTTTCTTTTCCTTTTTCAAAATTCCTGTTTTATTATAAATTAATATAAATATGAAAATGACAAAAAGTTAAAAATGTTTATTACCATTTGAATAAAACTGAAAACAGAAATGTGTATGTTAGCTTACAAAGTATCTATTTAACTTCCATTGGTAAATAAGCTGTTGAGGGCAGGTTTTAACGAAGCAGAATGAGAATGTTTCCGGCGTAGAAGTATGTTTAACTATGTAAAACAGCAAAGATAGATTCACAGACTTGAAAAACCTCTTAACACTTTAAAAAATGTAACGCATCCATTCACGGTCACATTTTACGAAACAAACTCTTCTTTAGATTTGAATTCGTAATATTTATAAATTTATTCTGAGAAATCTTTAATTTAAAAGCATTTCGATTCTAATAAAAGATATTTTTAATCTCTTGAAAGGAATAGTAGGGACGAAATACTTAAGACTGCTTGAAATATCTAAATTCTAAATTTTTAGTATAATTAAAATGTTCTTATTACATGTAAGATGCAAAAAAACCTTCCTAACCATAAATATGGATTAAAACACATGACTTAAGTTTTCAAAACCACAATTCAATTACTAAACTCTGATTACTGGTGTGTAAGACTTTTGAAATATATATTAAAATAAGCTTTAAGAAAATACTTCAGAACATGCAAATGGGTTTCGAATTGAGAAACACTATATTTGCTTTCTAAAATAAAGCGAGGGATAAAATCTTTCCCGCTTAAATATAGCACTATATTTTATGAAATTCTATTATTTATTTTCAGAAGTGATTGCTTTGAATTTAAGCAAAATTGTACGTTCATTGTTTTCTGAATTCCAGTAGTTGAGCAAGAAGGATCACAAAATATAAACTTAAAACGCTTACTTTCCAAAAGTATGCTTATAAGCTTTATGAAATATAACTTTTGCAGAAGCAAAACAATCCACCCCCTGACCGCTTGTGAAACTAATGATCCTTCTTTTAATCCATTAGATTATTCTTTAAACGTTTATATGAGATATTGCAACTAAGGGAAATTTTAAATACAAAATGGGATGCATGATATATAGATCAACATACTTTTTGTTCCTTGGAAGTGGGCAACAATTAATGTAACTACCGTTTTCCTTCAAACAACGCATTTAGAATAGAGCATTCCTCTTTGTAAAATGCAACATTAAAATTCATCTGTTCTGCAAAATGAGAAATGGCTTTTAGAAATACAATATAGCTTTCAAACGTTAGTTCAGAAAAATTAAGAATGTATATAGTCATTAATTAATTTCTACGAAATGTAAATATTTCAAAGACTAAAATCGATTTTCTTAAGAACTAAAAGCATCCTGCGTTTGAGGTTGGAATAAATCCACTAGTAACGAGTTCTGTAATTTTTAGCACTTACCCTTGCATTGAATGAAAAGATAAGTTATTAAAAGCATTAAAAAAGAAAAAATGTATACCGCCCAATTAAAAAAAAGGACAGTTCTATATTTCTCGTTCTACTGGGCCGATTGACGAAATTCAAATTGCTTTTTTCATGTCTCGAAACCGCGAATTAGGATATGTATTAAATTTATATATAGCATTTTTCTAATATAGGTATTTTGACACGCATTCGGACCTTTTCTGAAATAACATACCAATATTTTTCCATATTTCGATTCTACGAGTCAAATTATGCCCAAATATTAAATTTTGCAAATTTGGTGCGAAATTTACGAAGAAATTCAAAAAATTAACTTGGCGCTTCTTTTCAGTTTGAGCCCAGAATAATTCACATGGCGAACTTCTTAATATATGGCAAACTATTTTCCTGTCTCTTCTATTGTGGATGAGCGGATAAAAAATCACATTGTTCTTATTTTCAAATAATTTTAACAAAGTGCATAAACCACATTTCCGCTTTGAACAAATATGCCAAATTTCAAAACGCGCCAATACATGAATTCACGTATATCTTCGGAAATTTTGAATAAAGAGCTCTAATTTTTTGTAGGTGTGCTTAGAAATGCATCTACTTTAAGATGATTGTAAAACTTTTATAGGTTATAATTCAAAGTGTTTTTTCGAAAAATTTATACTAATTATTTAAAAATGCAAATTTTAAAAGTAAATCATAAAATGGGGATAAATTTGATTTGGAATGAACCTAAATTTCTCACTGTGTAGGAAGTATCATAAGAAAGGTAAGTATAATATAATAAGTATCATAAAAAAGAGATATTAATAAATTTATCAAATAAGTACCATGCTAAAATTTTGAGAGCCAATTTTTAAAAAAATTACTCGTGAGATTTTTAGAAAACTTGGCAGTTTGGCATAATCTGAGCCGTAGAATTGAAATATGGAAAGAAAGTGGCATGTCATTTTAGAAAAAGTCCGATTTTGTGTCAAAATTCCTATATTAGGAAACAATGCTATATAAAAATCTAATATATATTCTAAGTCGCGCTTTCGAGACATGATAAACGCAGTTTTAATTTCGTCAATCAGCCCAGTAGAACGGGAGGTGTAGAACTCCCCTTTCTTTTTTGGCGCAGTGTACATTTTATTTCTGGCATGGGGATTATGATCTCCTCCATAACAGAATCCTTTTAACAGGGATGAATTTTATTGCTTTTTTTTTCTAATTCATATATTTTTATCAACCATGACTTATCCATTTCAGGATTTATCCTAAAATTTCTCAAAAACATACTAGTAAAATTACAAAACTATTAATGCCTTAGGGTTTGGATTTATAAGCATCTGAACCTACAGCTAGGAAGACTCTTGTGGCAATGTAAAACTGAAAGATTTCAAAAAACTTCTTTACCCCCATAAAAAACCCACATAATAAAGAAAGGAAACAGGATTTAAATAGGTAAAGTGTTTTTGAAATAGCAAATAACATCTTTTATTTCAATGCGAAAGGAGACCATTGAAAACAGACCTTCTTCTAGTACGAGAAAGATAACGGCAATACATACCATGTCTGATATTTATAAATGAACCAACATTAACAATGTGGATGAATATTAGCAAGGTGTATATTTTATCACTTATTTGTCACTGGAAAAAATTTCATTAAGCAAGATAGTTAGTATCATATTTCTTTTATACCTAAACATATATATTTATATTCTTTTTTATATTACTCCTTGCCACAAAATTGTAATCATATATTCTTAATTGAATTTAACCATTCAATCATCACAAGGCATTCAAGGATAGTCTACATAAAAATAAATGTCTTTGTTTAAAACATTCGAGAGGAAAGTTGCTCGTTAAATGGACAGACATGAGCGGCACATTTGAGGCCATGAAATTCCCAATCAGTCAATGTTTTTAGCCGCCTGGAACAGAGCCTAAAAGTAATTTGTGTGACAATTGTAGGCCATTAATAAATCGAATATTTTATTTGAACGCAATTTAAAATTTTACTACTCTGCTGAGGAAAGAATCAAGACAACAAGGAAATAAGAATTTATTCTGAATTCGTGTGCTGAAGTTATCAGTTTCTTTAAGAATAGAATAAAATTTTTTGCTGCATTTAAATAGCTTAACCTTTTCGAAGATAGATTAAGCAACAAATAATGATGAGAAAACAAGCCTTCCTGAGCTTCTCAGTCCTCTAATCAATTCTTTATTGCTTCACATTTCTGAAACCTCACAGGGGAAGAGTGCAAGACGTACATCACCTTTTAGCAGCATAATCTGTATCTCTACTGTGCAGATTTAAGAGCTCAGGTTCTGCGTTTTGGGGTTTGCATTCGCATCTATACAGATCACCTAAGAGAATTCCAAATGAAGCACGAACGGTCATATTAATGGCCTCTGTTTCTCCAGAAGTAGTTCATCATATTTCTCAAACGTTTGTGCCCTTAATGCATAAGCCCCTAATCGCGGATTAAGCTCATTATTTCAGGATTAATAACAATGTGCGAAACAAATTCCTACTTGACACTGCTTTATATGTTTGCCGATAAGAGATTTCCTTCCGGTGATTTGTTGAGAAAGGGATTGTTATAATGTTCTGCGTGAATTATATGCAAATTTATCTAAAAGTTATAACTTTTGGCAAACACATATTTCTCTATGTAGAATAGTGTAAATGGGTACACTTTATTAATCAAAGGCATTATGAATTTTTTATGATTTCTTGGAAGAAATGTACTAATACTTCTTTCCTATGCAATATTCTCACGTTTTCATGGCAAGTAACATTGATACCTGTCATGTTTTAACTTCTGATGATAATTTTCTAATTGGTAATTTTCTAAATGATGAAATCAGGAAGCGGCAAGCTAAAATGATTAGTTTAACTTCATTCCAAAATAATGCTTAAATTTGATTTTAGTCTTCATTGTATAATGCAAATTTAACAGGACAAAAGATAATGGTTTAAAAAAGGAAGAAAAGTTTTGGAGCAAATTCTTTAAACGTACTTTTATCGTTATGAATTCCTTTGCGAAATTTTCCTCTGCCCATCGCAAATGTACTTAAAAAGGTTTAACTCTTCCCAGATTATATACAAATACTCTCTTTTCTGTCATAAATTTGATAGATAAATCTATGCTTCTTCTAGTATAATAACATATTTTCATTTTTCACTCTATAACAGTGTATCATAAAAATGTGTGCGATGGATTTTCTCTC
This sequence comes from Stegodyphus mimosarum, assembly GCA_000611955.2. Classification (NCBI taxonomy): domain Eukaryota; kingdom Metazoa; phylum Arthropoda; class Arachnida; order Araneae; family Eresidae; genus Stegodyphus; species Stegodyphus mimosarum. Next base: position 11,079 of record KK122198.1, read on the forward strand.
AGTAGTACCATTTTCAACGGCAGCTCTAAATCAAAATCAAAGCTCTTCTTCGGTTAGAAAGGTACCCTATGTCTAATTAAATTATAACGTTTTTATGACGTAATAAAATATAGAAATTAAAAATGAGGTCAAATTTAATTCATTTTACAAAAGGTATTATTCTTTTCAATAGTTAAATTTCGTGTTCTGGCAAAAAAAAGCTTATGACCACTTTACCTGAGGGAGATGTCTGCATGTCTCCTGTGCAAGCGATCCCCTGAAAAAAAATGTTGGATCTCGAATAATCAAGGCTAGTGCATCAAGTATTAAACTGGAATTCAAATCCGCACAGCATATTTCTATGTTTCCTTTTAAATTCATATATATATATTTATATATGCACATTTTATGAATGTTTTTATGGTAAAGGTTTATGTTTGTATATTAATCCGCAATCTAAAATTCCCCAGCTGTACTATTTATTTTAATTTGATGTCCTCTCCTTGTCTTAAAACTGGCTGTAGCGAGTTATTCACTTAGAAAGTAATTTCTGCATTAAAAATTTATAGTAATTTAAAATTCAGAAATTAGTTTCGAGTTACTCATCATGCTTACAACAAAATATTGTATGTAAGTTTAGGTAATTCTAATTGTTCTGCTTTGTGAATTCACGACATTTAATTATTACTGATCATCATATTTTCCTTGTTACAATATATGAAGTTTGTAGAGTCATTAGGCCTTTTTTTGAACCAGGTGAGGTGAAAGAAAAAGTGACCTCGCCAGGTCTTGAACCCTGGACCTCTGGGATAGGCGTCGAGCATGCTTCCAATTACACCACGAAGGCATCCGGAAAGGAGGAAGAAAATACCTTATATACTTCCCCTTTTAAACGGCGGCTGGCGATAAGGGGACCCAATCACGAAATCCTGGCAGTGATGAATTATCGTCCACCACCTTTTAGTTTAAGCGCCCCATAAGTCACTAGAATTTTTTGATGTGAAGAAACTAAAGGAATCCTCAATGCCACTCCCGGAATTCGAACTCCAGACCTGCCGAGTACCGGTCGAGTGTGCTTCTCGTTACACCACGAAAGCATGCGGAAAGGAGGGAGCAAATGCCTTATAAACTTATGGGCTAGGTTCTGATAACATCCTTTCATTCGAATATCCCTAAAAATCAAATTATGTTTCATTATAAAATCGTTATCCTGGAAACTGATGTTCAAGTCTTTGTCAAACCTAACTCTCACTTATTTAAATAATTATCAAAAGATATTACATAGTAATTTTTTTGTTAATTATCGTAATAATGGAGCATGTACTGTCTTTTATTTAATCATATGACATCAAATGGCATACACTGCTTTAACAGGCTAAAATTGTAGTATTCTTTACGTATATTAAGCTGCTGGATAGCTGATAAATGTTTCGAATTAACATTCACGGATGGTTAGATTGAAGTGAATTCGTGAGAGCATTGATTTATTCAAGAACATTACAATAGGGTGAAAGGTCTGACAGTGAGTCATGTTTATTGCAACAATTAATAGAGATCTGCCTATGCAGGGTACTTATCACAAATCCTGTTCTCATATATGCTGGTGTCCATCACATTTCCGTTGTCCGTTTCGTCAATAGTTCTCATTTTAAAAAAATACATTTATTTCTTTCCACGCATTTTCTTATTTTTTGTAAGGGCTAATGTTTGCTAATTTTATTACTTTTTCGTTTAAGTAAATTATATTGTTTCGCTTCATAGTTTTTTGTAAATACAATGAATAGCGTTGCTTATGTTTTTGATCACCGAAATACATGCGAAACCTATGTAGAACCGACTTTGTTTTTCCTTTTATTTTTCCTTAATAATGTAGCATTTAACTTACTGATGGGGCTACGTAATAAATCTGTTTCTTGTCAAGAAAAGCTGCCAACAAACAACTCAACAGGTATTCAAAATAGGAATTATATCGGAGAAAAGTCAGCAATAAACTTTTAAAATATAAATGCTAAACTTCCAAACGATGAAAAGCTCAAAACTGAAATTTTGAGTATGGGATAATTATAATCAGTTTCCTTACGAGCACAGAAAACAGAAACATTAATAAGTATAGAATTCTATTCTAAAGTACTAGATTAGTATAACTGTTGTCATAGTTCGCATAATTTTAGAAGAAACTGAACATTAAAAATAAGCAAGGTTGTCTCGAGAGCATAACATGATTATTATTATTTAACTTCCGAATATGTTTTTTCAATAGTTGCTAACTAGATTTAATTGTTTAAAACAAATAATATTTTTATGTTGGCAATGTTTCAAACGCAGACTCGAGAGCCACGTATAGCTCTCGCACGAAAAACGTAGAGATAAGAATTTAATTTTCAAAATGTTTAGAACAGGTTTTTCTCTTGTGATTGTATGTAGCCTTTTGAATTTGGACGTTCAATAAAATTTTCTTGCTGTGTTCCATCGTTAGAGTTTTCATTAAACTTCAACTTTACACCGTTGAAGCATTAATACTACACCACACTGTCAAAATGGCTTTTGGTTCTGTCTTAACTTCAAATTGCAGTAATTAGGAACTCAAGTGAAGGTTTAAAATAAATCTATATAACTACATGTAAACCTGTCGTTTAGACAAAACTGAAAAATATAACAGATCCACATCTTTGTAGTTTGAGGGAAATACAAATTAAATTTTCAAGCCAAATTAAAATTTTAATGCAAATTAACAAAGGCAGTAAACGTATTCAACCAAAGAAGAGTAACGGAATAGCGGTTGGAAAAGCTTCTAGATCTCTCTCTCAAACTCAACTGCATGACATTTAAAAGGCTGTCAAACTTTTATACCATTTATTATTATCAGGTAGTTTCAAAATTTCTTTTCAGTGAAGTAAAGATATTAAAGTACATATTTAGGAAAAAATTATAAAATCTAAAATTTCATTGATTTTTAGGCTATTAAAACCGCTTAAATGATTTTAAGCATTTATGCGGTTTTAATTAGAGTACTACTAGACAAAAATAAGAGCAGATGAGATTGAAGGCACAGGAAGCAGACGTAAAGCTATCTTATTAGATACTGGTAATATTCATATTACTGTGTAATGTTATTGGAAGGTAGATTTCTTTTAAGTGAATAATGTTGTGATTGTTACGTGTAATTTATTCATGACTACTTTTGATTTGCTACGTCTTATATATATCCGCGTTTCATGAAAGATTCGCATAATAATTTCCCTCTCAATTTTCGCATGATAAAATAAATAAAAATTGTAGATATACCCGAATAAATACGATGTTTGAGATGCATTTACATATTCATATTTAGCAAAATGTGTACAGTATGCAAAATTTATGAGCATAATCCATTTGTTTAATATTTTAACTTAAAATAAGTTTTAAAGGAAGCTAGAAATTAAATTACTTTAATACTTGTAGTTGTTCTAATTCCTTCAATTTATTATTGTTTAGGTATTTATTGTTTTCACAAAAAAAAGCGGAAATTGAATAAATTTGCCGTAATGTATTATTTGCAAATCATCGACTTTTTTAGGAATGCGTCGTCATTAGGGCATTAACGCTCTTCGTCATAAAAAAACTCATTATAAAAGTCATTACGTACCTGCAACAAATGTTTATAACAAAAGGAGAAGAAAAAGTGTACATCATTCAAAAATTATAAAGCGTTAAAGTGTTGCTGTGTAACCTCAAGTTTTTCATTTCTTAGAATTCTGGGCTAATTCAGCCCTGTTTTTTTTCCATGTTTAACAGCATGTAATTTATTTTCATCCTTCACGAAAACGTCTTTCCACTTTATTACGAAAGAAAGAAAAGTTTTGAAATATTTTTTACCAAACTGTTATATTTTTTGGCAAGAAAATAGTTTTTTCTACCTAAAGAAAGAACTTGGCTTAATTTATTGAGATATATATTTTTATTGCCTTCATTAATACATAAAAAGGGCAAACTATGAAGATGGCGAATATGTTTTCTAAATTATTCGCTTTTTTATGTTATAAAAAATTCCAGAATTTTTTTTTAAAAAAAGATTTTTATTATCGCTTCTAGTCTATTCCCGGCAGTAAAAAAAATGAGAATATTTTAAACATATTTTTTGGAACACTTTCTATCCTTTTACTTATTTTGGAATATATTTTTATACGATTTTCCTCGTTATTTAAAATGTTATCTTTAAAATAATGATGCTTCCTATTTCAAATTACACTTATCTTAAAAAGTTAAATTTGATAGATCAAAAAGGAAATTTGAGAAAACTCAAATGCGAATTACATCTTTTTTCCTTTGTTTTCAGTTTTGTGAGTTCTAGAAAATTTGAACTTTCTGAATTTTGTTATTGACTGAAATTACATCATTTGAAATTACTTATCGGTGTGTAAGACCCACTTTTTTTCTAAACTATTGCCTATTGCCCTATAAACGGAGTGGGTCTTATGTACCGATGCAAATATTTTGAATATTTCAGATTAAGTATAAATTTTTATGATTCCCTGTCGTGTGTTACTGTGCTCCAATATGGTATGCGACAGTATTCCAATTATGTACAGCTTAGCGGCCCAGAAAATGAGTTTTGATTGCTCCAATGTTTTATACAGATGTGAAAGTGGTTTTCAAAGCAGTCATTTCTGTGTTACCGGAGTAGAATTCTCTACTTCGGTAAGTAAATCTCTTACCGGAAATAGATTCTCTAAATTCTCTAAATTCGAAAGGATTCTCTAAGGAAATTCGAAGAGTTATGTTTAAATGAAACTCAGCAAAAAATGGGTATAATTTAATAAACCGTACAAAGAAGTCGTGTGGTGTCCACATCAGATATTTTACATGTATTTGTCTGTGATACCTGTAAATCTATCAGTAAATACATCAAAATTTTTCTCAACTCTCCTTGCAAGGAGTCAGAAACAAAACAATTAAAACTAAATTTCCTCTAAAGTCATATTCTTACGTGACAGATTTCGCCAAGCTTACGCTTCTCATTTCGATGGAAGTTGAAGGAATAGATCGTTTCTTATTCAGTTACGATAATCAATATATATATGTTACAGATATAGTAAATGTAAAAACCTTTAAATAAATGAGAGTCCGCATTTGTACGAGCGTTCTAGCGAAAGTTTTGAATAAATCGATTGTTCATTCTTTAGTCAGATAAATTGGCTATTCGAAGATTGATCACATTTAAAGTCGAAAATGTTCAAAATGTGGTTGGAGGCAGTTTTTTTTTTTTTTTTTTTTTATTTTTTTTTTTTTGTCGAAAGTGATCGACAGAAAACAGATATGTTCTAAGGAAAGAAATTTCATTTCCTTAAATTCTTAATAATTCTTAATAGAACAATTTATGTACTTTAAATTTTTAATACTATATTGTGACCTCATATTACACTTAAATAATTCTCAAGTAAAAAATTATTGGTAAATGCAATCGTTTTCAAATTGTATCCTCTTCAAATGTATCAAAATAATAGAAACTTTGATTAGCATTCTCCCTTTAACCTACGTTCGTGTCTAACCCCTTATGTCTACCCATGTATGACTTAAACGTCAGCCAGATTCATATTAATATATATTACTAAGGCATAACCTCAGTCCTCCAGAGTGCACTGCGATCAGCTCGACTGATTATAGCTCTAACATTAAAAATTAAATAAAATTGAAAATTAGCTTAACTAAGTATGATAAAATTTATCGATAAAAATCTTCAAATTTTAACTTTTCGAAGAAATCAAAATATTGCTTAAAACAAAATTGTTAATACAAAAAATTGCAAAAAATTATTTAACATTTAAAGCAATTTACAAGAAGAAGAAAAATTTTTTTGAAAACACTCAGACTAAAATCTTTATCATAAGTAACATTTCAACCTGAAAATCTATCTGGCAAAACTGCAAATTTATTGTTATTCATTTAAATAATAAATTTCAAGAAACAGAAGATATATGTCTTATCTTCAAGAAAGATAATCAAATCGTTAATTTTACGCTAAATACAGCAGACGGGTTGAAGCACAACGTTTTGATACTTCTTCTTCAGAATAGAATGGAGATCATAGCTATTTAGAAGTAGTTCTTATGAGTTGATTGAAAAGAATTACGAACTCCTACAGATGAAATCATATCAAAGTTTTGGGGTTAAAAGTTTAAAATTATTATTAATGGATAAGAAATGTAAAATTCCACTAGTTAGTGCTAACAATGGAATTCTCACGAAGGTAACATTTGATTGAATTATACATTTAACTGTTTTGCGTATAAGAAAAGACTATACTCTAATAATTTCTTGACAATTATTATCTTATTGTATATTTTACCCTACATCCTGCCCTGATTTAAAGTTGCAGCAAATTATGAATTTGAGCTGCAGAGCCAATTATATCTGTTCAACCATCTCCGTTTAGTGTTTATATTTATGACTGCATAACTAATTTAATATCAATAATATAATATAATGAAAAAATGTTAGCTTAATCCAAACAACCAAACTTTGCATTCATGTTTTATTTAATTTAAGAACTTATGCAAGTCCAGCCACTTATCTGAGAGAGCTTTGTCAAGAATAAATGCGAAGTTATTAAAGATTTATCGTTCCTGGGAGCATGGACAGCGTACCTGTAATAATCTAAATATACATTTCTGAATGAAATATGCTGACGCTACCTAGAAATTCCTCATCGAGAAATAAACTTTGCACATTTGCGCATTAAAACTGTAAATTCAGAAAGCTTCGTGGAAATAATTTTTTATTGCAGTAGTAAATAATTCCCTTGTTTTTTGTCTAGATAATATGTAGGCTTTATTTATGTAAATTCTTCTGCATTTCACACCCACGGCGCAGTTTTTCATATAAATATCACGCAGACGTTAAACTTTTATGTACCATGTGAATACTGGAAATTCATCATTTATAATCCTCTGGTCTTATTAAAACACATTTCTCGCTAACATCGGTGAGTAGTTTTAGCATTCAAATATTCTGTTTTCGAACCTTTCATTATTATATGCAAATAATTCTATAATTTTAATCTGAACTTCCTTTTTTTTCCTTAGCTTGGGAAAAACATTCCAAATGTCTAACGCGATACAAAAGCTGTAACTTTTCTTTTCTAAGTGGGTTTGGTTAACTTGATTATAACAAAGCTCACAAGAGCTATCTGCCTAAGGGGAGATATGCCTTCGTGGAGGAAAATTTAAGGAAGCTGGCTACTATCCTGTTACACATGAAGAATAAAATACTCATGTCTCCCGTTTCATAATTATATGAATTATCCGTATTAAATGAAATCTTTTCTATATCAGTCTTTTTAACAGAATTAAATTTTAATTTGTTATAACATTTTAAAGCCCAATCTCGATGAAAAATCATTTGATTATGCTTTAAAATGTTTTTACTCAAATTTAAAATCCTAAAAGACGAAAAAAAAGATGAATAGTTTTTATAGACATGCTTTAGTCTTGTTGAAACATATTCAATTAATTCCGTAAAAGCCTTTAAAAATCAATAAACAAATTGTATCTGCACATATCGATTTTTTTTCATCAGTTAATTATTCATTTTTCATCTGTATCCAAATGTTATACAAACCGTTTCATATATATGCAATCAGTTTATGTTTCACATGATATGACAAAATGGTCCAAAGGAGTTGTAAGGTTTATCCTAAGTTTATTAACAGTTATTTTAAGTTTTGCATCTTTCCTATCTTATTCTAATTTCAGCTTACAATTTCCTTCCAGAATGTAAATTCAGAAACGCAGTAAATGCAAATGAGAAAGAGTACTATTTACTTCAATGTTTCACCGAGTTCTAGAGAGAGAATCTGATTTCCTGACTAGCGCGGGTTTGCCTTTGGCTAAGTTCTTAGTTACTACGCTCAGCCGTACCTTAGGCTCTTGCTTGGCTTAGCCGATTTAATTAATACTTAGGGGCCAACTAGTTAGATTTCTAATAGCTTCGGCTATACCTTTCAGATAGCTTAGTTAAGCTAGTTTAGTTTAATTTAAATTTATTATTATTTAAGTTCAAGCCCGATTGGAGGCTTTGTGTAAAGTTCCAAATAGGAACTGATCGTAAATATTCTGAAAAATAAAAGGTTGTGAACCCTTTTTGATTTTTGACCCCCCTGATTTACGTGTTTTGTTCACACACTTAAGCAATTATTCGCTTGTTAGTGTTCGTGGGGTTCTAAGTTAGAACTTTAGAATTAAATAAGTAAACCCCACAGATTAATGCTTGGTATCAAATATCCCATAACAAATATGCAGTTAAGGTTAGTTAAGTTATTGCGTCTATTACAAATTTGACAAAGTTATTTATTATCGTATTCCTTTTCTGTTCTTCCCTTTGGAACGAATAATCCGTGTTAACAACAGTTGCGATTTTAAGAAAGACTTCGAAGCTGACTGGTAAAATTATAAATTATTGGAATAATCTTTCTAGTATTCAGGAATTTCTAGGAATCGTAAATCAGATTTTTTTAATATTTTCATTAAAGGAAGTATTCGACAGAATTATAAATTTATGAGATATTATTGATTATCAAGAGAAATACGAATGTTTCATTTTTATTTTCTCTGACATATCTTAATGAGATATTGTAATGAGGTAACTTAATGTAATGAGAATTAGCAACATAGTCTTATAACAGAATATTAAATGTGATTTTCTAGCTTTAATTTTAGCTGTTTAGCACTCGTACCTCTCAAAGTAATATTCGAATGGCTCTTCTTTAAGTCCTAGCACAAATAAAAATCGTAGTCCGGTAGTGAAGCCACAATGGGCTTGCCTTCTAACCTTTAGGTCCTAGGTTGAAATACTTGTCAAATCCTTTGAATCATTTTACCAGACACATTTTTCAAAACTTAAGATCCTGAACAAAAGCAGATTTGAATAAAAATTTGAATCTTTTGTGGATAATATTTGCCACATTTTAGAAAATAGAGTGTCCCAAAAGTCAAGAATAGTTTTAAAACTAATGTTCTAACACTGAAATTTTCTTGAAGATTTTTTTATTTTCTTCTTAATCTAATTTTCTTCTTTCTTTCTTCTCTGGAGATTTTTAAGTCTATTTCTCAAGTTTGAAATTTTTAGAGGCATTTAAACATTCTATATTGTTGCAAATTTATGCAACTGTTTTCATTAAAATGATTGGATTTTGTTTTTATGTATCTTCTAATTATTTTAAAGTATTTCATGTAGCTTTGTAACATTAATGTTCTATTTTTAATAATTCAGGTTTATTTTGTGCATTTGATATAATAGCTTTATTGTGAACCTTTGTTTAAGAATTTATGGCCATTTTTGTGCATATAAGTGCTTATTTCATGCAGTATTTTGTAGATCTTGTAACTTCAAACGACTATTGATTTAATTATAAATCTTCAGTCAGAAACAAAGAGATAGGCAGAAACCCTCCTCCGGTTTGGCAATATTTTGCGATTTCTCCCTGACTTGGCAAACTTTAGGAATTTTCAGAGTACTCAGTATTAAAGGCTTTGAAGCAAATTCTCCGCGAAACTTTCAGATATGCTTTCTTTTCTTTTCGCCGTTGACAGAACGGCCGGCTCGCTGGTTTAGGTGATAATCAGTTTATTAGATCCCCTCGAAGGGATAAAAAACTGCAGTTTAGTGCTATGTCCTCCGGGAATGCAGGCGTGCTGGAGAGTTTGCCACTTTCCAGATGGCACAAAAGCTGCAGAATTTGATCTCTGATCAGAATCTTGAAATCTAAAGAAAACTAAAGGTCCTCACAAGATTTCTTTATACAGACCTATCTGTCTGTGTCCAACTGTAGGAAAATTCCTTGAAAGAGCAATACTTCCGAGGGCGAATTTTTTCATTCATACTAAGGACCTCAAATACTGGGCAATATGGCTTTGCAGCAGGAAAATGAGTATATCAAGCGTTGAATCACCTACGGAACACGGATAGTACTTTGAAAGGAGCAGAATAAACACCATATTTTTGTCAATACCATAGCTGTTCAAGGAGCCTTCTATTCGTTGTGGTGGCATAATGTTTCGAAATGTCTTACAGATACCATTTGTCCCGAAATTTAATTTGACTTGATCTGCAATAATAATAAGATCTGCACAAATAATAAGATATATCATTTACAGCAAGAAATCGAATTCAAGCCACAATGGACGGAGACGTTTACATGCAAAATGTAAGGAGGGCTGTCTTCAGGGCTCCTGCCAAGGTCCACTTCTGTAGAACATAGTAGCAGAAACCTGGTAGCAGCCTGTTTGATGACAATGAAACATCAGAAATAATTGCTTATGCTTACGACATCTTGTTTGTTTCAAATGGACACAACCATAGTAGCTACGAGATAAATGCCCAAAAAGCGTTCTACAAAATAGTTTGCTCAGCAAGTGAACAATTTCAGACGTGCTGAGAAACTCTAAAATCTAGTGTGGCTGCATTGAAACCGTGGATCAGCTGAGTTCAGTTAGTCAGATCCTTCCGTAAGACTGCTAGCCACTGCCAGCGGAGAAAGTTTTATTTTTTTCTTTTTTTCTTTTTTCCCGGTTTCTACTTCGGAAACTGTTATCTGGCTATTCTCTATAGTGTTCTGCTTTTTTGAAAGCGTTGCTGGCCTTCTTTTTATTCTGCTTCCCCACTCGCAAACCACAATGATTAGCGCTTCTTTAGAATGGGCCTTTCGAATGACCCTGCCTTCTGTGCGGCTGCGACCTCCTCCTTGTTCGTTCCTCTCGTTATTCTCACACCGAAATTTTGGGGTATATATAGTACGTATCCAAACTTTTCGCTTTCTCCGTCCGGTACTACATGGCCATTACTGCCCATCCCCTCTGACACTTTCTCTTCGAAACAGGATGGAGGTTATTTATTCATTAATGTATATGACTAAATAAGGAAAGGAACCACAATTTAAGATCTCATTCTCACTGGAACGAAATTTTTCTTTACAAAAAATAGGCAACCTCTTCTTCCTCTCGAAGATTCCGTATTCATTATATGGAAATTACACATTCGATATCTAAAGAAAAGAAAAACATTTAAAACCATGCTTTCTAATTCACCTTCGTATTTAAAATATTCTATCTTGAATTTTATATTTATATTCATGAAATCATACTTAAGATTTGGAATTTGATTATTTAAAAGCCAAGCGATTAATGTTATTATTATTTGCCTTTCAGATTTATGTTAATATTTAGAAACAAGTTCTTCCAATTAACATTTAAATAAATAATTAATTATAAATTACCATGTAGAGACATTAGGTATTTTCGAAACAGGAGAGACGAAAAATGAGCAATGTACTCGCCGTGAATCGAACCACGGACCTCTCGGTTACGCATCGAGAGTGCTGATCCCTACATCACGAAGGCATCCGATGAAGGCGGTAAAAATACCTTATATACTTCCCCTTTTAAAGGGCGAATGGGGATTTGGGGCCACAATCGTCAAATCTTGGTGGTGGAGAATCATCATGCACCACCTTTTAGTTCGGGAGCCACTTGCAGAGTCATAAGAATTTTTTTGGAATCAGAAGAATGAAAAACGCCTTTGCCGGGAATCGAGCCACCGATCTCTCGGTTACGCGTCGAGCGGGCTGACCACCACACCACGAAGGCATGCGAAGAAGGCGGGAGAAATACCTTGTAACCATTATAACTAAATCTCGCTCAAATGGCATAACATTGTGTTCTTCCCTTCAGGGACTGTTGGACATCTACCATAAAAAAATCGTAGGGAAAAGGCTGATTCTAATGAAACTCATCGAAAGTGATTTTTTAACGAAGTTCTAAAAAAAAGAATTTAAAACTTTCTAATTAATGGAAAAATGATTGTTTTTAAATCATTTTATACATTTAATAAAACTGTAATTCGGTTAGTTATAATGTCTTAGTAACTTTTTAGTGAGTTGCAACATCTAGACTAAGTACCGGAATGCATTAGAAACAAATATGAGATTTTTAATTGTTATTATAACGTCAATGAAATTAAGTAAAATAGATGCAAATATCTATTTAGGTATAAAAACAATATGCCATAGAGTAATATAAAATACTCATACTTTAAATCTGTAATCAATTTTTGATATCAATTACACTTGTAATTTGGAATTTATTTAACTAATGAATATAGGGTAGTCTAGCCAGATATCTTAGGTTAACAGATAATTAATAAATGTGCTTTAATTCTAAATTCTTGTTTATATTTATTTTATTAGCCGTCTTTTTGGGTTGCAAACTTTTGAATACGCTTGATTTTTTCCACCATTTATAAAACTCTTCTTGCTGTAAATGATATATCTTAGTAATATTCTCATAAATAAGATCTTAATTATAAATGCTCCAATAAAATTTTCAAATCGAAACTGCAGCTGCTTATCTTATTCTTTCAACGTTTTCCCTCGTCTTTTATATCAGTTTACAAAATTTTGCTGTGATAATTATACCAAAGACTATATGAAATAGTTCAGCATTTTATCTTCCCACATGCCGTTAAAAAAACTCTATAAACGACTTCGCTCAGAATTTCGATTGAAAAATATAGTTTTCGTGCACGTTAATTAACTTGTAATCATGTTAGCTCTGAGTTTTGAATGCATACTTACGTTTTGTCGAAAAGCTTTTTTTCCATTAGTGTCAAACAATGATGGAGGAGTTCATTATCATAATACCGCGCAAGAAGTATTGCGAATGAAAAAAGAAACGCGCAGTTATTTCAAGCAAGAGTATAAGTTCACAAGGTATAGTAAATGCATAATTTTTAAAGATACAATATTTTTAAACAAAGATGATGCGAATAAAAAGAGAAAACATCAAAGGAAACAGCATTTTAATTAGTTAATTACGTACACCTTGCACAAAAACATGGAACAGTTTAATCCGGTAAACCGCGCCAGTTGATGAAATTTAATTTGCTTTTCTCAGATCTCAAAAGCGTGACTTGAGATATATATTAGATTTATATACAGCATTTGTCTAATGTAATTATTTTGATACAAAATCAGACTTTTTCTTAAATGATATACGGATTTTTTTCCACATTTCGATTCTATAGTTCAATTTATGCCTAAATATTGAACTCTGTAAAATTGAATGCAAACCTATTACAGAAAAATTTTAAAAATTACCTTGGCGCACTTTCCTTAGTTTGCGCCAAGAAGACTTCACTCGGCGAAATCCTTAATTTGTAGTAACTTACTTTCCTTTCTTCTGTGTGCAGGAGCGAAAAAAAGAGGTGCATAGTTCATTCTTTCGAATAATTTGACGAGTAAAGTCCATTTGACGTTATTATCGGTGTTTAACAAATGTGGCAAATTTCGAAACAGAACAATATATAAATTCACATGTATCTTGGGAAATTTTGAATAGAAAACTCTACTTTTTTGCCATGTATACCTAGAAATAGATCTACTTTAAAACGACGATAAAAATTTCACAGCTTATAATTCACGTTTTTTCAAAAAGTTTAGGAAATTACTAAAATGTACAAATTTTAAAAACAAATCAGAAAATAGCTTATTTGGATTGAACTTAAATTTCTTAATTTCTGAATTTCTGAATTTGAAAGAGAGATTTATAAATATATAACAAGTTCAGCTAATATTAAGCTAAAAGATTGAGAGCTAATTTTTAAAACCTGCTTGTGCGACTTTTAGAAAACTTGGTACTATAGCTTAACTTGAATCGCAGAATCGAAATATGGAAAAAAGTCCGATTTTGTTTTAGAATAACTAACGCAGGTTAAATTTCGTCAATCGGCTCAGTAGAACGGGAGATATGGAACTGTCTCTTTTGTGTGTGCACGGTGTACATAAAACATTTTATAAAAAATTCCCTGAGATTAAAAAAGAAACAAATTAAGATAAACCTGTAAACTATGTAAACTAGGGCTTGCTTCGACTGAAATAAAGAAAGCACCAAAGTCTACAGATTTATAGTGTTGTTTTCTACTTTCTTTTTGTTTCGTAACGTAATTACCATGTTTATGGTTATCTACTTTTATGTACTAGAGATGTTGTTATTACAGCCAACATATTTTTGCTAATTTTTAATTAAAAATATTAAAGTTTAAAGTATTCAGATAAACCTTTTTGTTGCAGAAGAAATTTATAACACAGTTTTTCTTTTCCGAAATTGCTTAGATTTTAAAAATGATTCCGTTTACCCAATATTTATTAACTTTTGCAATTTATCTAAATCTCTGCATTTTTTAAATATATAAAATAATATATATAACTCCAAAGTGTTAGTATGTGCAGATTAAAAAAAAACAAGACAGTTCAAACATTATTGGTATATATAATTTTCCTGAAAACAAATTGCCTTTGTGGAAGATTTTTTTATGGGAAACCAAAATTTCGAGTAATCTCTACTAATAGTGATCTATTATTTCTGACAGCTTACCATCATACTGCGAATAGCAAGTGAGAAAAATCTCACAAAGTGCCTAAGTGAAAAAAAAAGAGTTTAAAACACAGTATAACAATGCACAAATATGAAAGAAATACTTGAGAACTGGGAAAGAATTATAAAACCTTCTAAGATATGAAAACATATAGATTTGCTTAAATTCCTGCAAGCATTTTGTTCTGTATATATACGATTAAATGCTACATAATTTGATTATAAGAAGTATCTTATTTGATCCCCCCATGATTATAGTGAAATTGCAGATATCGAATTTTATAACCTGATATCTTAATTGTTTGGCGAAAGGTTAAAAAATGATGAAATTTCGCGTACCATCGAAAGCTTTTCTCTCTATTCAATAGATCAGAAACGAAGGTCCAAATACAAACGATGGTTCACATTATGTCGCTTTTCATTAGTTGTATAAAACAAATTAACAGTGTTAAGCTAATGAGTGAGTCTTCAGTACAAATGCAGTGACTGGAACAATACAAGTATTATGTTTCAGAATCTCGACCCGCTATCTTCACAAATATAGCTTAAAATTAGCAAAAAAGCATTTAATTTTTGCGTAGTTTTAAATAAATCTTTTAATTTTAACGTCGAAGAGATACAGGTCTCTCTTCTTCTGATTCTGGAAAGACTACACTAGACACCGTTGCATTTAGTATCTTCATTATTTTCTTCTACGGTTTGCTTACTCTCTAAACGTCAAGATTTAACTTCGCTTTAGAGAAATTTGGCCGAAAATGCTTGGATTTAGACAAGTTCGTCTTATATAATGAAACATTACACGGCCTTCGACAGTATGGTTCATAGCTGAAGCTGATTACTATACTGCAACCAAAAGTGTAGGTTCAAAACTTGCGAAAGATTTGTCTGAATGGAAATATCTTTTACCCTTTCTCGTTAATGCAGTATCGATCTCCTCTTGTGGTAAACTTGGGCAACGTTCGCGGCAGTTAGACGTTTAACCAAGTGTTCAGTAATTCTTGTTGAAGGCTTTTGAGAAAGTGTCAGAATATAGGAAAACTAAATAAGATATTCATAAAATAACAAACAATCGTGTGTTGTAATAGCACATCTTTGTAAACAAAGTTTCAAAGAAATAAAATTTTTATTTCAGTTCCTTTTACACACATTTTCAAAAGTAGTTAAAAATTACTGAAACAATTTATGACCGAAAAATATTATTCGTATTTGCATTGTCTGTTTTGCTGTATAATAAATCATCTTGGAAGAAAAGAAGAAACCTCTAAGCTCTAGAACTCAAAACTAGAGTAAGAATGTTCCCAATAGCACTTATTACTATCTAAAAGTAGTAAACATTTAAATTTTTGATTTCCTCGAAGTCAAACAGTTACGTTTATCTAAATGTTATGTAACTAAGCGAATGTGACTGATGCAAATGACATAATTTTTAGCTGTACTGTTACAATCTTGAAAATTAATTGTAAAATGATGCTTTTGCTGATTTAAGACCTGGCAATGTGATTTCAAGAGTAATCTGTGATAGTTTCGTTTTAACAAACTCTTTTCCGTTCTCAACTGTTTCATTTACTTGTCAGAAACTACTAGTAAAGAATAGAGCAAATCCATTACAGTTCTGTGTAATGACGCAATTCAGCTACTTAAAACTAAATTCAAAAGAAACTTCTAAATAATTTGGAATCTATTAAATTGTTTCACAATTTGTTAAGAATTAAATTTGTTTCCGTCCAAAAAATTTAACTAAACAAAATCTTCATCATTTCAAATGAATATGACCGTACTGATTATAATTTAAACATTATTTATATACATGCCATAAAATTCGTTTAGTATCATGTCCCTTATACAAATCGTTAATGAATGATAATGACAATTAAGCAAGCCATTAATAATAATGCTAATTAATGTAGCATTTTGGTGGGTGTGGCGAAGTTTACTCTACTTCATTTATTTTTTCAGTCGAGTGCTATGTAAAAGGTGAAATACTAAGAAGAAATTTGAAAACAAATTAATTCTTTTCACAAAAATATAAATATTGCATATTACATGTCATGCATCAGTAATATATATAAATACATGTAATAAAAGCTTTTATGCACATAAGGATGTACTTACAGTCATAGACAATTCAACTCATCTTTATTCTCACCACACTTCTTCAATAAAACTCAGATTGCTCAAAAACGTGCAGCCATTCTTTAAGAATAACATTTGTGTTTTTCCGATTCTCCTAAAATATTTGAATTAAGAAACAAATGGGAGCGGATTGCACATTAAAAAGGCATAAAAGCGAAAGCTGAATGCAAAGATCCAGTATAAATATTAATGAAGTTATAGTTCCACTTAATTTCTATTGGTTAACTAAGTTTTCGTTTGCAAAATTTAACATTATGACTTACTAAAAGACATTTTGCTTTGCGTAATTAAACGCGTCACAAGCGTTGTATGATGTCGTTTCAACGTAAAAGCACCTGCGTAAAAATCAGTTTATTTTAAGAATAAATTTTATAGCGCTTATTAGCATCATTATGCAGAATACCACTAAGCAAACAGATTTTACCAATCATGTAAGCGAGCTAAATCTTAATTGTGTAGCTATATTGTCGTAACGGTGTCGGAACCTTTATGAAAATTTCATTTTACAAGTTGATTATCAGAAAGCTGCCAGCACTTATGGTATAGCAGGAAGGCTATGAAGGCATCCTATTACCTTTTAGACTCCAACAATACTTAATATGAAACTGAATGTGCCATTTTGATTGGAACATATCTCACGTGAGTGCAAAGAATATGACTGATCTTTGCCTCTTCCAAGTATGCGAATTAATTAGTCTCTGAAATATGATATTCAGCTTAATAAGATTCAATACGGCTAGTCTTAAACCGTATCGGAAACGTTTCTACAATTGCAAAACTTAAAATATTCTAAGTTAAAAAAATCTGTGTGTACACCACATGATTTGTACGGAATATTAAATTACACGCATTTTTTCTTGCACTGCATTTAAATTTATTGGATTGAATTAAAGCTACTTCTTCGATAGTGCATAACCAGAATATAATAAATGAACTCTTTAAAATTCACTATATTTCTTTACCATGGCAATACTCTCGCCCTAAGTTCATTTAACAGCGTTACATATCATTCATTTTATAACTCAGAATGCACAAAACGTTATGCGATCTAAAGAATGATCTAATCGTTGTCACATGTTCTATTCAAATACTATAATAAATATAAAACTATGTAAAAAAAACAAATTAAACAAACAAAAAAAACAGTTTTTCGCAGACGATTCAGTATTTCTAATTCATTTTTTAGTTCTCCCTTCGCGACTAGGCGAAAATAGATAAAATCTCAAAATATCTATATTAAAAATTACGATGTAAATCTTAAACACTTATTTCCTCGAATAAATTCCAGAATAAATTAAGCATGATGTAATTCGCAATAATAGAAGAAGGCGTTATCTTTGTTGCTGCAAAGCTTAGTTTCTCTAGATTGGCAACAAATCCACTATTCTGCTGAGTTTCAAATGTAAAGAAATATGGTTGCTATACGGTAAAATAATTAGGCCTGGCCGCACTTAAACAACTTTTAAATTGTTGATAATTATACAACCATTGCTTGCAGATTTGCTAAAGGCATAAAACCTTCAACCGGAAGATAAGAACAATATAATTCAATCATTTTTAAAGGGGAAAATGAACAATTTACCAACATATAAGAATAAAACCTTGAGCTCACTGAGCCGAGTAACAGAGTAGATACATATATACATATATTTATATACTTTTGGTGCAGCCGATTGCAACCAAAATAGGAGGTGCACATTTGCAGGTTATAGCAGTCCTATATACAAAGTTTTAACGTTCTGAGGATGCTCGTTTTTGAGTTATGCGGGATACATATATATACATACCCGCAGACGCCACGGAAAAAATCTCTTCAGAATCCATTTTAAATCAGTTTTATAATTTTGGGATAAAAAAAAGCCCTTTATTCTGTCCTTACGTACAGATGTCACTCAAAAACATCTTTAAATTGCATTCGATAGCTGTCAAAATGGATATTTTGTCTGAAATACGATACCCGAAATTTTTCGCGAATACAATACTTCCTTTTTACTTCGTTCAAGGAAGTAAAAATCATTGAAATATGCAATATTTCAGAAATTAAAAATATTTACAGGTTGCAAACATTTATAGTCGAGAATATACGGATTACAGCGGAAACTCTGCCTTGATAGGAACTAACAAAAATTCACATGCCATTGAAAATCAGTTATTGTAACAACCTTTCAAAAAAATGTTTCTGAAGGTCATTTAAGTTGTCAACAAATATTGTGCATAAAACCGTTATTTCATCTGCTCTTATCGACGCGAAGGTTCAGCATTTTTTCTTGTTCATGCTTTTAATCTAAATTGTTCTGGACAAATGTTACAAGATGTTACATACTAACGGGCAATAAATATCTTTCCTTCAAAAAACTGCAGTTTAACATCATTCTTCCTATGCATGTTGCTACCTCATTTTAAATCGATATAGTTCTTAATTTAAATAAGCTCTAAATGAGAGCATAAAGAACAAATTAATATCAAAATAAACCTGAATTAAAATCAAATCCTACAAAGTCTCTTGTTGCACTTAGCTCGTGATATTCTGTATGTGTCATCAACGGTATTAAACTAAAGCCCGGCATTAGCTATTCAGGTTGATATAAATCCTAATTGATTAGGAACATGTTGAGATCGCATGAGTTGGTCAATTGTGATTTTGACTAATAGTTATTGGAAACAGCTCTCTGACCAAACACATCACAGAACTATCTGTATCTGTTTGCTTTAAAATGATGCCGTCATTTATGGTGATACTGCGGTTTCCCAGATAATACATGAACCTTTCATACTTATTAGATACACTGCAATAACCAGAATAACACTGCCTAATAATTTTGAAAGGCTTATCTACCAGAGAAATGTTCACGACTATGATACAGGAAATGTATGAAATGGCTCTAAGGCTTTCTTAATCTCAATAATACAAGAATATTACAGGAAAATCGGCTATTACAGCTGAAAGGATCTCCTAATTTCTTTAGTGTGAGTTATTAGCAAAAATTTAAACAGTTTTATTGCAGATACTATCAGCAATGTAAAAACATGAAACAATTTAATGTTAAAGATCTCAAACATATTCAAAAACTGCAAGCGAAACAACAATATGTCTTGATTCTCTTCTGTGTTTGTCAGCATTCCATCATGATATATCTCTATCTAATCTTAAAAGGAGTAATTAAAAATTTTCAAAGTTGCAAAGATGGAGATTTCTTGGAGGACATTATTGAATACTTACTTCATAAAGTCACAAATGTAGTTAAAAACTTTATTTTTTATTTATTGAATCTCGAATTTGCTACATTTCTCAGTTCGGTCAAAGAAATTACTTACAAAGACACATTTAGTCTCAGAAACATTTATTTTATATGCATTAAGTGCCTTCAGTTTAATCTGATATAAAAGCACAGAGTAAACAACATTAGTACTTCTTTATCAAGGTGAGGAATTTTCAAGAAATCCTGATAAAGTTTAAATTTCGATGCATCTTTTAAGAGCTGTCGACATTTCGTACTATATACAATTTACCTTTTCACTTTTAGTCTATTATCCCTCTTTTTGCCATATTTAATTTTAGAATAGTTACATTTTTAAATGAGTTTTCTTTAAATTGTTAATTTTTAACCGAAAATAATGAAAGTTTTCCTCTTTTCCGCATGTATAATACTTGAAACTCAGAAACTATTGTTCCCTTTTAGGTCCTGATCAGACTGTCTTTTCGGCTTAGTTGACGTGATTGTCTGTTTTCGAGAGGGTGAAGTTGTTCTATTCTTAAGACATTAGTGCCTTAATTTTTGCGTAGCTCGTATTTAATTGTATTATTATGAATTGTCTTCTTCTTCTAATATAATTTGCCTTTTGGTTTGCATACATTAAGGATTGTTTATTTCTTGAATTTTCACTGTATTTTTATTTTCTTTTGTCCTGCATTCTAAATGATTTGGGGGGCGATGTGATAGTTGTCGGTGTGCGAAAACTTCCGGGCTTAGCCTCTCTTTGCTACGCAAGGTGGGTGAGTAGATTCTTATCTGTACTTCCAATTCGAGTACGAAGTTGTTTCTTTGTTCGCCGGAAGAAATAACGGGGGGTGACTTGCGCTCTTTTGTTAATGGACACTCGGTTTTAGTGGAGGATTCTCTTCAGCGCTCACGTCATAGTTGCCTGCTTTGATTTTCAGGTTTGTTGAGGTCAAGTTTTGGAACTTTACGCTTGGTGCTGTCGCTTGCCGCGGGGGATTGTCAGGTTTCGGGAAATGGAGATGGACTGAAAGGAGTTTATTTTCTGTTCTTACCTTACCTTTCCGTTTTATTGACAGTTTCCAAGTGGCCAGTTGCAACATGAATGTACCTTATTTATTTATTTTTGTTTTATCAGGTTCCCTTAAATGAATGCACGATTAATGGATTTTTTTATATATATTAAGAAAGAATTTGGTTGATTGTAAAGAAATATTTTGCTCTTTAATACTTGTAATGTTTGAGACATTTTTGCCTTCATTTCGGCTCAAATTTTTTGGTTACACCAAAAAAATTTTACCGAATGGGGGAGGGATGTTATGTAGGAAATGTTGTGTTGATGATTGTCTGCTAATTCAAAAAAAAAAGAGTTCAAGTTAATTATTTCCTTCATTTAAAAAAATCAGAATCTTATTTAATTATCTAAATTACTAATTAAGGTATTAATATTTTAGTTTGGTAATATTTATATTTTTGTTTGAAAATATATATATATATATAATGCTTCAATATTATATTTTTGTATTTAATTATGACGTTTCGTCATGGGTGGAAAGATTGGTGAGGAACGAAGTTTTGCAGTGTCATTCTTTTGATCGGGTAAGGATGAGTCAGCCTGGAACGTTCTAGAAAGATCTTCTTTGTTTTCGTTGAAGTGGGAAAAGGGTGTACGTGAGAAGATTTAAAGGGGTTCTGTTTTCACCTTCTTCGTAGGACAATGGACATTGGCGAAGAAAAGAGGCAGTGTCTGACCGGAATCTTGGCTGGTCGCGCATGCTCAGTTGACTGTTTCGTCAGTTTGGGTGAAAAATTGGAATTTTGGACCCTGAAAGTGAGTGAAATTCTGGTTTTCTGGCAGCCCGTATTTTTGGGAGAGCTGAGGGAAGAATTTTGAATGTTTGTCACTTTTTACTGGAAGCCCGAAGGAGGAGTAAAAAATTTGAGATGTTAGACTACTAGTTAACGGGAGCTCCGACATAGCTTGTATGTTTGTTGAAGGGAAGATTTTTGAGTTGTTCGTCACTTTATACTGGAACTCCGAAGGAGGAGTAAGAATTTTGAGATGTTAGTCCCTTGTTAACGGGAGCCAGTATTTGGATTGTTCGTGACTTTTGACTGAAACCCCAAAGTGGAAGGGAGAATTTTTCAGACGCTCGTCATCGGTCTACTGGATCTTGAAGTCGTGTATATTTTTGAGCGAGTTGAAGGGAGCTCAAAAGCTTGAAGCTATGGTTGGAAGTTTTAGAATTTTCCCTGCTGGGTTTCTTACGTCGCGGTAGCCTCTGATTTGATTGCGACGCTTGTCTCGTCCGTGGGTCCACCGAATGTCTGCTCTTCAGAATAAAAGGATCATCCTCTTGAACTACCAAACCTCCCCACCTGCTGCCAGTTCGAGGAGTGTTCGGAAGGTAGTTCGATGAGCCGTGAACCCTGGTTGTGTTCTACTGAGAATTTCAGTGGATGGCCGAAGGAAGAGATGTGCCGGGGACCCGTATCCTGCTGAGACCAAGCCCCAGGGTGATGCTGCAATTTAAGATAAGTTTTTTTTTTCTTTATTGCTCTCCCATTCTATATCCCTTTTGAGAAATTGTTCCCGTTATGGTTAGACTGTCAAGGACTCTGAGAATCCGTTTCTTCCGTTCACCTCATCAATCTTCTCCCCAAGTGAGATACCATAGAGATAACATTTTTGTAACTCTTGGCCAATAATTTGAGTGTAATGTATGTAAACTTTTGATATTGATAAACGAAAATGATAGGGGTTTAATTATTTGATTAAGAACATAAGGTTATATTTTTTTTCTTTTCCTCCCGGGAGATAAAGATAAAAAGGAATGTGATTAGATTGATTTGCTTATTTTTTTTTGTAATTGATATGTCAGAATTCAAAAGTAACGAAATAAATTATCAATCCTTTAGAGATTAAGTGAATTCTTTCTTTTATTTGGTGTTTCCTTTATTTTAGTAAAGATATGTTAGCTATATTGGAGGCTATATTTGGTATTACACTGATTATGGTGTCATAGACTTGAAATGAATTCTTTTTAATTGGCAGGGAGCCTGATAACCATTGCAAGCCATTTTCCATCGGCCGTTCTCAGGTGTAAAACAAGCACGTTTACTCAGAATACCACTATACGATCCACTCATTAATGTGAATTTTCTTCCAGTTAGCCTAAACGATTAGCTAGATAGTTGTAGATAATCTATGAGGATTTCTCTTCTTGTAGCAAGGAGTAGTTGGCCATGCCCAAACTAACGAAACAGTCAACTGCGCATGCGCGACCAGCCAAGATTCCGGTCAGACACGGTCTCTTTTCTTCGCCAATGTCCATTGTCCTACGAAGAAGGTGAAAACAGCAACCCTTTAAATCTTTTCAACCCTTTTCCCACGGCAACGAAAACAAAGAAGATCTTTCTAGAACGATCCAAGCTGACTCATCCTTACCCGATCAAAAGAATGACACTGCAAAACACGTTCCTCACCAATCTGTCCACCCAGGAAGAAACGCCATAATTAAATACAAGGATATAATATTGAAGCATTATATATATATTTTTTTTCAAACAAAAATATAAATATTACCAAACTAAAATATCAATACCTTATTTAGTAATTTAAATAATTAAATAAGATTCTGATTTTTCTAAATGAAGGAAAAATTAACTTGAACTCTTTTTTTTTTTTTTGAATTTGCAGACAATCATCAACACAACATTTCCTACATAACACTGTACTCATGTAATAGAAGTTTTATACAAAGTGAACGCAATATTATTTGCTTTTTATTCTTAATTCACATAAATCTCTTTTCTTTAAACTGAGAATTAGTCCTAAAATGTTTTCGTACAGAATTTTAAGAAAGAAGAAAGCTTATGTAAAATTCTGTGCTAACTAGTAAGCGTCCGATTCCCTAACGAATCGAATAAGATCTCAGATAATGCCGATATCACTGATAATCTTGGAAATAATAATTAAAATAGCAATAAATAATAACTAAATTCAACAATACCTAAAGTAGGCCACTCATACCTTAAAGCTCATTAACCTCAAAATGCCTTAAAGCTAACCTCAAAACGGTTCAGTTTATTGAGATTACGGCGCGGCACACTAAGGCTACCCGCCTAAGGGGAGGAATGCATTCGTGGAGGACTTGCTAAGGGAAACTAGCTCATATACACGTTACACATACGGAAAAACAACGAAAACATGCAGCCATCCCGTTCGCCTGGTATCGAACCCAGGTCTGAACTACAGTATTCAGTCACTTTACCATTCGGCCGCTGGTAGGCTGGTTTGCAGAACGCGCATCATAAAATAAGATCAAAATGGTAAGGCTTATGACAGTCTGCTAATTGTATTACTGGAATCTTAAAACTTTCAGTTTTTAATAATTACATCTTACGTGTTTTCCAAGATTAATGCCGTAAAACTTCAATATTCGTTTTTAAGTGCTCTGCAAATCTTTTCCATCCACAGCTTTAAAACAAAGAATCATTAAATTAAACATTTTGAAATTTTTCAGTGTTTCAAATACTAAGTTTGTATTTTTGTGAGTTAACAATTCTTATAAACTTTGTGAATAAACCAGAGGATACCTAATAAAAAAACATAATGACTTTGCAAGTTCAGGGGAACTTGTTTAAAAACATTCTAATAATATTTGGGATTTGTTTTTTAAACTGCAAAAGTAAATATTTAATAATCATCTATAGAATATCGCAAGATTTCTTAAGGCTCTTAAAGTATATTTTAGGGTACTTACTTGAGAAGGGAGAATGTTAATCTCGAAATTATACAATCCATTAAAACAATATCTAGTTTCGATTTTTAATGTTTCAAACAGGATCTTAGATCATTAAATATTTTTAATTAAGAAAAGAAGAGAGGCGCGCAATTAAAACAATTTCTCTCTTCCAGCAGCTGGAAAAAAAAAGTGAATGTATTATAAAAAAACATAGTTTCATGAAGTAACAGAAGTTCTGCTACTTCCTGAAAACAGAAGTACTTTTTTATTTTAGAAACTTTAAACAAATGTCATTTAGGTAATGTGCTGATAAAATCTTGCTTACTTACTCTTTTATTCGGAGAATCTGATTTTTAACTCAGTGTTACGACATTATTTACAAATAAAGGTGAATAGCTGTAAAAGTGATTAAAGCAGTCCTAGTGGAAATTATTCTAAACTTAGTTTTGAAATTTAATTCAAAGTATGTTGTTAAATGCTTCACAACTTCCTTTTTAAAAATTGCATTATTCCAGAATAAACGCGCTATTAATCTCAACTTTAAGTCAGCAGTATATTGCCTCAAAACGTGATTCATTCTCTTATGTTATTTTAATGTAACAGATTCTTAATATTATTAGTAAGTTATTATCTTCAATTCCAATCAATATTAATTAGTTTACTGTAAATATTTTAGGACTTTTCTTTCAGATAGTTACATTTATTTTCTGTTAACTAGTTATAAATATTTAGTTCATGACAGTTACAAACCGAAGACATAAACTGAGACGGCTAAAATTAAATGATTAAATTTTTGAGGGTGTTGAACAATTTAAATATTTAGGTGCAATTGTAAATAATAACAATGATATAACAACTGAAACCAAGAACTGAATTAGCATGACTAACAGATGCTATTATGAATTACGAAACCAGTTTAAATCAAGTTAAAATATAAATTTTTAACTACAGCAAGCAAATATAACAAAAGTTATTAAAGCCTCTCAATTAAGATAACTAGATTTTGTTGTTTGAATTCTAAATTAATAAGATGGCTAGGTTATATATACAGATATGGATATGAAAACCAATTGAAGAAACTGGCATTCCAAAAGCCAGACGGAAAAAGAAGGAGAAGTAGACCACGAACGAGGTGGTAAGATAATGTGGAAAAGTAGTTAATAAACGTTAGTGTCAATAGGTTGAGGTCTGTGGCATTGGATGTCTCAAAAGATGGCAGAAACTAATTGACACAACAATCGGCTGTACAGCGTAATTAGAAGAAGGTTATAAATAACTGAATTCAAATTATTTTATAATATATTATTTTAGACGTGTTACATTTTTTAATCAAGCATCCTGATAATACAAACATACATTGCGGAAGCTCTTCAATAACTAGTAGTTATATCAAATGATGTATGCAGAATACTGTTACGAAACACATTCTTACAGCCAGGCCGTTAATGAATGTGGAGTAGAACTTCAGTTACATGGATTAACAAATATAATTCCTTTATTGTTTTATGAAATTTTCAAATCTTATTAAACTTGGGCTGAAATAATGAAACGCGAGAGCCACAGGTATACGCTGCTTACTCCTATCTTGGTAAAAATTGTGACAGCCGGCGATTTCTTATCAGTTTGGTGATATTCAAGACTTTTTCCAGAAAACATTATCCGACCCTAGGGCCAATTTTTCTGGATACTCCCGCCAGTGTCGAGCCCTTTTGAACTGTAGTGTAAATAAGAAGCACATGGGAATCAGAAATTCTTTTCGGATTTATTCTCTTTTATGTTGATAATTACTGTGCTTGTTGCCCAGTGATTTTAGCCTTTGCTGTGTAAGCGATTTTGTAACTCATGATGTTCATCTTATATTTTGGACAGTTCTAGTTTCATCTTTCTTTTCTTCTTGAGCTACTTTCGTCTGGGTTTCCCTTCATCTGTAAGAGCGCTTGTTGCCTCATACTTGAATTAATATCCATGTTTTACTCTTCGACATAACTGGTAATTTAAGAGACCTGGACGGACTTATACATGTAAAGATGTTAAGCATATCTTCGTAACACGATATGAAAAGTAATACCAAGTAATTATTGTAATTAAAAAGCAGCATCGGCTGTTCCAAAATAATGACACCAAGTCGGCAATGGTTCTGTTTCTTCACTTGATTCTTTTATATATTTTAGCACCTATTCTGAAACGAGCAATAAATAGTGCAGACCTGGTAGAGAATAAACCTTTTTTTTTTGATTGCATACTAATAACAGCAAATTGTGGATCACATATTTAACATCTCACTTTTTGCAAAATATCCTCACCTATTGTTTTTAAACACTTCTCTAAAACTATCTGCTTCACAAATGGATAATAACAAACGATCCTGACAAAATACAGTATCAATTTATATAAATATTTGAATTAATTTGTTTTTATGATGTTGCATTTTGGATTTTACGTGTTTTGCATTATTGTACAAGTTGATATTTACTTATTTTCTTATTTAATAGAGTGATGATACTTTAATGATACTTCTGTATTAATTCCTTTCATTTTTTACCATCAAATCAGAATTTTTTGTGAATCGAAAGTTTAAAAATTGCTAAAAATTCGGAAGTTTGCGAAAACATGAGATTTTAAGGTAGACATAAAACATTTTTTTTCGTGCAATTTACTCCTCTTTTTTGGCTTATACTAAACATTCTTATTAAAACACAGTTGAGGGGGTTTGATGGGGGTAGACATTCCCCAGACCCTTTCAGTTTTCTAGTAAAAATTGCTATAAATGAGTTTAATTTTCTGTTTCATTGCGTTTTTTATTTATTTCCATTATTTTTTTTTACTTTTTAAGAGGAAATTTATCAAAAGAAGCTTCATGCTTGTCTTTTTTTACAATAATGCATCATTGTCATTCTGTCCATTTAAAAAAGCGTTTCGAATATTTAGAATTCCTTCTCGATAAAAATTAAATGCAATACAAACATGAAATAATACAAGCTAAACTAAAGAATAAATTCTAAAAAAAAATTGTGTCAATTTTAATGTCTCACAGCTTTGCAATTATTCGATTTTTACAAATTTTGAAAGTTGAGATTTTCGAAAAACCGTGACTTAATGTGAAAAAATTAACATCATTTTCGGATTATGTGCTAGCATTATATTGAAATCAATTAATGCAAATTTAACAAATAATATAAAAAGAATTTTTTCAAGAAGTCAATTCCTTTTTACTTAGGTCAACAAAGAAAAATTTTATTTTAGTTACTTTTTATTAACATTATTAACAGTTTTTCGTTTCTAATTTCTGAAGCTGATAGTGATCTATAATTTCTCATTCTTATCCATCTCTTGTAATGCTTCATTGTTGCGAGGAACGTCTAACCGTCGCTTGCGTTGCGTTGTAGTTTCTTTTCGCTTTCTTTTCGCATTCTCCGTTTGTGAAGCAAGGAATATTTTAAAGGGTTATATTTTAAACATATATTATTATCACGTTAACATAGAAATATGAGGAAAATTATCGCTACATAACGGGATATTACATCCGCTACATCCAACTCTATAAAACTACAATTCTTTAATTCCGTGCATTTTAAAAATTTTTAGAACTCTGTCTTACTGTTGCCACTTATTTTTGTTAAATATTACAACCCCATTTATCACAGTCATGTACTATTATTTACAAGTTGCTAAAAAATTAATTTTTACAGCACGTGAAAATTCCTAATAAACGGTCATTATTTGTAAATCTTACAATATATTTAATAAAAAGAGCATATCTTTAGTTCCGATAAATAGGAATAAATCAGTAAGAATTTACTTTATTATGTGAAAAAATTGTATTAACATCAAGCGTCATCCACTACAAGTTTAAAAAAGTGTATTTGAACTTGAGTGGATGAATAAAAAGTATTTTATTAAGGATTGAAAACTTGAAAAAGATATAGGGAGAGTGTGAGCTAATAGTAGGAATTTAATAATAAAAAACAATGCATAACCCAAAATTTGTAGGCTTGTATAATCATAATAAAAATGCTATATAAAGCACGAGAATATAAAATCCTTATTAAAAAATAAATATCCGATTCGTCATTTTACACGTAAATGTACATACAGTGTCATTACGTTGAAAATAATGAAACGGAAAACACAAAAAGTTAGGCAGTTATTGAGTACAAAATACATATGAAACGTATTATTTTATAAGATATTTCTTGCTTAAGAGACATAAAGACTTCCATCAGCCTGTAAGGTATTTCTCCCGCCTTCTTCGCATGCCTTCGTGGTGTAGGGGTTAGCACGCTCCTATTCGAGAGGTCCGTGGTTCGAGTACCGGCGAAGGCGTTGTCCATTTTTCATCTCTCCTGCTTCCAAATAACCTAATGACTCTACACTGGCGCCCGAACTAAAAACAAAGGTGGTGGATGATGATTCTCTACTACCAGGCTATAACGACTGGGTCCCCAAAATCCCAGTCGCCTTTTAAAAGAGAAAGCATATAAGATATTTCTCCCACCTTCTTCACATGCCTTCGTGATGAAGTGGTCAGCACGCTCGACGCGTATTCGAGAGGTCCGTGGCTCGAGTACCGGAGAAGGCATTGCTCATTTTTCATCTCTCCTGCTTCCAAACAACCTAATGACTCTACAAGCCTAAGCCTCGCAAATGTTCCGCTCAGAAGAAGTGTGACGCAGATTTGAAGGTAACGATATCTTTCTCTCCTAATATTCCAAGCATTTTGTTTAATTAGCAAAAACTTCAGTATTTTAAGTAGTAAGCAGTGAAAAGGGCCCTAAATTTAAGCAAACTATATTTTATAACTGTTAGCGATGTTAAAATTGTTACGTTTTTTTAAGTGTTTTAAGGATTTCTCGTACCACAGAAGGTAATCGTGATTTTAAAAATAACTGTATTAGCCCAACACTGAATATTCTGAATGCTGATAAATCTGTTTTGCTACCTATAACTAGAATTCTATCACATTTCAGGCTTTCAAATATTTAGGCTTCACAGCAGCCAAATTAATAGCAAGAAAAGACTCTTTAATTACGTTTACTAGTAAATGAGTAGAAGTCATTAATTTTTCGAAATCCGAATGCAATACCCGGGAAAGAAACGGAAAAAGTATTCTAAAACTGCTGCAATATTTATTAAACTTCTAATTAAAGCAATTAAAATGGAAATGGGGAAATTGCTGATACCAGAATGTCGACTAGAATAAGGTTTCATTCTTCAAAACTGTGTCACTAAGGTTAGGAAAAGGCGGGATCACGTAAGTTTAATCACAAATTCAGGTCAGTGATCAATTTTTCCCCAGAGAAAAGTTTTGGGAAGCAAATCACTCTTTGTTTGATTTGTCAGAAACTAGTTAGTTAACAGTCTAAATTAATGTAGAAAGATGGGTACTGGGTTTCATTCATCGTATTCTTCTGTAATATCTGAGTGGGAAAAGTACGCAAAATTCTATTTTATATTGGTTCATGATACAAAGCATTGTTGTTGAAAACATATGGGTGTTATGAATTTAGAAAGTTACGGTACCAAATGTTAATTTATGGAAAAATTATTTTGGTTTAATGTTTACTGTAAGGGAAGGTATGAAAGGTAGCAAAGTTAATATAAGGGGAATAATTAATCTGTGCCTAATAAAAAAACTTATCTTGTAAGAAGAAATATATTGCGATGTAGACAGAAATAACTACTTTAAGTAATGATACAGATTAACATTTCTTAACTTATTACTCGAACACAGAATAATGACTCTTCTTACTGTATTACGACCTCACAAAACAGAAACACAAGTATGTCTGGCAAATGATTAATTATTAGCAGCATCTATTAAAAAAACCGATCCGTTTGGTCATGTAAAGCTTCATTAGGGAGAAAAACACTATCACAATTCTAATAATCCTCGAGTTCAAACTCAACAAAGTATTGCGTAGTAGATTAAGCAGTCGCGTAGAAGTGTATTTTTATCTTCCTAAGTATTCCACACGCAAGCGCAAAATCTTAAATAATAAAAGTTACACTCACGTTTGTGAAAATTGCCACACCAAGAAGGAATCGTCATAATTGAATGCAATTTAATACACAGTTGAGTGGTAGTGGTACAAATAAATGATTAAATGTTCAAAGCAAACAAACAAGAACAAGAGATCAGAATCAGTATTTTGTGTGGCCACCACGCGCCGCAATAAGTGCTGCTACACGGCGTGGCATGGAGTCAAACAAAGTTTGAATGTCTGACTGAGGAAGAGCATTCCATATCGTTTGTACGCGTACCCAAAGTTCGTCTGCAGACGCAACAGGACGAGGATCACGAGCAAGACGCCGACCAATGACATCCCACACATGTTCAATTGGCGACATATCCGGGGAACACGCAGGCCAAGGAAGAAGCTGTACCTGCTGCGCTGCAAAGAAGGATTTAACAATCCGAGCAGTATGAGGGCGGGCATTGTCCTGTTGAAATACAGCGCCTGGCAAGCTTTGAAGGAAGGGAACAGCTTCGGGCTGTAGAACTTCACGGATATACCGGTTGCTGTTCAGATTGCCCACAATTCGTAGCAATTGAGATCGTCTATGATATGCTATGGCGCCCCAGACCATAACTCCGGGTGTTCGTCCACTGTGGCGTTCGATAATGCACTCCGGAAGGTGGCGTTCACCGGCATAGCGTCTGACACGAATGCGGCCATCATGGTACCACAAATTAAAGCGGGATTCGTCAGAAAACACGACATGCTGCCAATCAGCACGCCAGTCTCTATGCTGATTGGCCCATTGTAGCCGCAGGCGGCGATGGTCGTGCGTTAGGGGGATCCTGTATAAAGGAGTCCGTGCGCGCAGTCCACACTGCAGCAGACGTCTACGAATTGATGAAGCACACAATGAAACACCTGTAGCTATTGACCACAGTGCTGCCAATTGTCTAGAGGAAGCTGTACGGTCCGTCCGCGCCATGCGGACCAGGTGTCTATCATCGCGAGCTGACGTCACATTTCGGGGTCCACTCCCGGATTTCCGAGTTGTCCGACACTCGTCCGTCCACTGCTTCCAAACGCGCATCACTGTGCTGCTGTTACGCTGCACACGAGAGGCTACTGCACGATACGACAATCCAGCTTCACGAAGGCCGATGATTCTCCCTCGTTCAAACTCTGTAAGTTGTTCAAATCTCGCTCTCTTTCGTCGACGAGGCATAAGTACAGATTGAGTTAACGTTTACCACTAGCAGATAACCACCGATAACCATACACGCCTCGCTACAGCCGTCTATTTATTCGGATCCATCAGCCGTTCAGAGGGCGCTGCTCAGCATACGCATGCGCTACGGATTTGCAATTCTAATCATTTGCATATCATGCGCTACTTTGCATTTCCTGAAAATTTCAGCTCACTCGCGTAAGTCCTTCATGGTGTTGCAATTTTCACAAACGTGAGTGTAAATAAGGAATTCATTCCGATGAAGAAACGCCGGTCATTTCACGCAGTAATGGGGTTCTTTACCATAAAGACGGGCTGTAAGTCAGATACTATATGGTTAAAAAGAAAAGAAAATTTCGGCATGACGAGGTGGAAGATAAGGTCGAATTTCGAATACCTGATCTATCGTCAT
Source organism: Stegodyphus mimosarum (assembly GCA_000611955.2). Lineage (NCBI taxonomy): Eukaryota > Metazoa > Arthropoda > Arachnida > Araneae > Eresidae > Stegodyphus > Stegodyphus mimosarum. The sequence goes on from KK122198.1 coordinate 43,156, forward strand.
GAGAGAAGCGTCTTTTCTGCAGGAAGAATGCACTCCATGTCAAAAATACAAACAACACTGGTTATCATAAATTAAGGAAAATCACAAAAATAGCGATAACTCCCTCAAAAATAAGCCAAACCGTGTAAAATATATTGCCAAGTAAGAGTAGCTGAGTAAACATGCAATATGCAAATCAGTACCGCTGCACTCGGAATCTGCGAGGTGCATAAAAGTCCGTGTTTGAGAGCAAGCCCACATATTTCACTGTGATATGGACATCAGAAATCTGAGATAGCCTATTCGTAACCATGACCTCCAGGCATCATTTGCTTGCAGAACTACGATGGAGAGCCATTGCGAGACTAGAGGAAGGACAAAGTCAAACAAAAGTGGCCAGATGGCCAAATGTGAGTCCTTCTGTGGTTCATAGACTGTGGAGGTAATTTCAAACCACAGATTCGGCATCTAGGAGATTCAGCCAAGGACGGTCACCGATATTTCACGCGCCGATCACCGATATTTGACATTATGTGCACCCAGGAATAGAACCGCTATTCCGACTCTCCTTAAATCTTCCCTTGCTGCAGCCACCAGAAGGTTGGTGTCAACGTCAACTGTGCGTAGAAGGCTTCACTAAGGTGGTCTGTATGCGAGGCTACCAGCCATTCGCGTGGCGTTCACGTCACGCCATAGGAAGGACCGTTTGCAGTGGGCACGACAACATGTCCATTGGAGCCTGATCAATGGAGGGCTGTTCTCTTTACGGATGAGTTCAGATTTAGTCTAGAGAGCGATAGTAGGCGTTCGTTGATATGGAGAGAACCTGGAACCCGTTATCATCAGTCAAATATCCGTGAAAGAGATGCATACGAAAGAGGCAGTGTCTGTGTTTGGGGTGGCATCTCTTTGGGTAGACGCACAGACCTCCATGTCTTTCCAAAGTTTACCGTGAATGCTCAAGTTTATAGAGATGACATCCTTGATGCTTATCTGCGCCCATATGCCTGGGCAATAGGTGATGCTTTCCTGTTACAGGACGACAATGCAAGATCACACAGGGCTGGCATCGTAGATGATTATCTTCAACAGGAAACAATTATGGGCATATAGTAGCCAGTTCGATCCCTGGACTTGAATCATATCGAGCACGTTTGGGATGCTTTAGGGAGACGTCTAGCTGCTTTCAGTCCGCCCCCTCAGACCCTTGCCGCGCTTGCAACTGCTTTGCAAGAGCAATGGCTCTCGCTTCTTATGGAACTGATAGACCGCATTATTGAAAGCATCGCACATCGCTGTATGTGCTGTACTGCTTCTAGAGACGATCATATTCCATATTGTAGGTACGTTTTCTACAGCAAACTAACACTTTCGATTTCTTCATTTTATACATGTGCTAATTTCTATACTACCACAATTGTCTAGTAATTTCTTTTTATGTAATTTGATACCTTACTATATGTGGTATATTGTGAGTAAGTTTCATAAAATTCTACATGTAACTTTTTCAGTAATCGTGATTTTTGTGATTTTTCCTTAATTTATGATAACCACTGTACTTGATACGACTACTTTATTTTACTTTTTCCGCAATAATTTGTTAACTTGAAGAAAAGTTCAACACCCGTGTTTAACACAGGCCACGGTGAAGAGAGAAGGCTGAAGCCCTCCTCCACCCGTGCAGTCCACAGTTCAAGAAAGAGAAAAAACTCGCTGAACGAACTCGCTGACGATTAAAAAAATTTATATCAATGCTTGCATTCACAATGAAGAATGCTTTATATTGGTTTATGATACAAAAGATAGTTGTAGAAAATTTATGGGCTATGTTTTATATTGCTTCATGATGCAAAATACAATTTGAGAAAAAAATGAAGAATGCTTTATATTGCTTCGTGATGCAAAACATAGTTGTAAATATGTTCCAAATTACAAGCTTTCATTTTAGTAGCGTAATTACCTAGTGTGTCATTTCAGGAATGAAATGTTTTGTTTTTGGTCTTTATGTAATGCAGTTCCTACTTATTTTTACAAAAGTGTTAACAAAACTTTTTGTCGCCACATGATTCTGTTCTTTTCAAAACGATTCTTCCGCATAGATTCAATAACAGCGTTCAAATCAGTGACAATCCAAAGAACAAATAATTCATCAGAAAATATGGTAAAAAAGATACCTTACTTGATCAATATACCTTTTGTTCATTTTTAAACTGAATATTGGAAACTTAATTAACTCACAGTAAGTTGAATGTATTAAGTTCAAAAAGGATTTTATTGTGCTTAGTTCAATAAGATAATATCTTGAGATAGTCTTTCCCTTAGTTACGTTTCTATAAGCTTTATCTTTCAACTACTCTACCACTTTCGTTTTAATTAATTACGAAAGAAATGCTTTTCTCAAAATCTTTTTGTAATGAGTGCACTTCTTAAATTTTGCATGCAAATGTAGTAAACAAAAGATATACACAATTGAAAGAAATTTTAATTTCAGTATAAGAGCAATCGAAGGTGGCAGCAATGTCATTACTCTTTCCGTTTATTAAAATGAAATAGTTATTCTTTTCTGTTTGAGATACTGTTATAAGAAAAATCTTTTTACAGCAGCTTTTTATTTTGCTAGATAAAACGTTGTATTTAATAGCAGCGTTTCCACCAGGAAAAGTGCAGTAATTGCAAAAGTATTCCATACGAAGTTATTCTCCTGCTAAGAGTAAAGAGTTTTAAGAGTAAATTTGGAGGCGTATTGGTCTAACAGAGAGGTCTTTTAAGAATTTTTATGTCTTAATAAATTTCTAGCTGAACACTTTATATTTTTGGAATGATTTATAAGTAGAATCCTATGAGACCTATGAGATGAATGATTTCGAATGATTTATAAGTAGAATCCTATGAGAAGTCTGAGATTGGTAATTTCAATTACTTCTGAAATTCCAAAATTTTTATCATTGCTACATGTAATACTCAGCAACATCTCACGAAACTTACTCAGTCTGTTCCGAACAGATCGCATTCATCAGAAACCTTTACAGCATTGCTATTAAAATGGACTTTCTAAATCTGAATCATGGAGTACTAAAAGGTTTTAAACTGATCCTAATATTTGGATTCCAACTTAACATTTGAAGAAGGATTTTTATTTAAAATAATTTGATATATTTTCCTTATCAGATATCATAGCCTTAATATTTGGCAATAAAAGAATATTAACAAAACAAATATATATACGAATATGAAAGCTGACGTCTTTGATAATTACGGCAGTACTATTAAGAATTCCTTGAATTTCAATAATATAGTATGTATTTTATAATTTGGAAGATGCTTTATAATTAGGAAGGAACCTGCCAAAATGCACTTCGTTAAAAATAAAGAAAGAAGGAAAAAAGGAATGGAAAGAAAAAAATTCCTTGTCTTAACCACGATGTCCACTTGCATTTTTTATTTGATTCTTTTCATACAAGGCTTGTAACGCGTTTTTGCAAATGAAATCTAGATGACGGATTCTGCCTCTAAATCTGCTGATTAGGGTAACCTTTATATCTTATAGAATTTTGTGATAACGTTTGTCCCGTTCCTTTATCATAAAAAGCACGTACGTTATTCGAGAGACAATTTCGAATATTAATAAAACATCTTTGCAAATATAATGGTTCGTTCTTTTCTCCAAGAAACGAATTTTTTCATTCTTAAAATTTTTTTATGGTCACCCTATATGAAGCAAACCCCTTCTTCAAAATTATACCTATATAATCATTTATAAAAACACTATTTTCAAATAAAATACAATTTGTTATAATAATTCTTGATAATATTTCGGCTTGAATTTTAAAAACTATTATAACGACTTCATAACTCAGTTAAAATAGCTTAGATACTAATGAAATAATAAATTAATTACTTTAAGAAGATATTCGTTGAAGAAAGGACGAGTGGATATATGCCTAGGAAGGGATACCTCCTTGATGGTAAGAAACCTAGTGTTAAAGATTTTAATTATTTGATCAATACGTGGAGCTCTGGGAGCTCTTTAAAATCCAATTAAAGGTAAAGATTTCTTCATGTAAACATTTTTAAGGCATCATGGCTCGTATTCATGTTACACATAGCTAAACGCCACTAGCTATAAATGGCACAGACGACTGTACATTAAAAGTTGCACTAGAAAAAAGGAAACTGAAAGAATGGCACGGGAAAAGGAAGGAAAAGGAAATAAATTGCCATCATTTTGCAAGAGGAAAAGTAAGGCATGTCTAGAAATGTATCTGGGATAGGAAGAGAATAATTTCTTATGATAACCATAAAATCGGTCAAGCAGGTCTTTCCTTGCGATAATTGCTCTCTATCCCATAGTAAAAACAAATGGATGTCCAGTGGTCGTTGTCATGTCATCAATGTAGGCTTCTTTGCTCCCCTGCAGAAGCCGTAATCTGTGGCTAAGTGAAATACTGATTATCGTATAATTAGAGTTCAGGCACGGAGGAACTCAGTAGTCTTGCCTCCAAGTTCTGAGAGTAGATATGAAGGTGGTATTAAAACAAATCATTGTGTTACCTAGTGCTACACAATAGTAGTAGATGCAATTTAAAGTTACGGCTTGTGATAAGAACATTATTCATTTTTTACAAAGTTATGTACCTTATGATTTTTTTCCTTCGATTTGTTGGGGTACAGGAAACAACAGTTTAACTTATCCGTACTGAACTCTGAATAGGAAAACAAAATAAAATTATAACCAGTAAAAATTAAGAGCTTTATTTAAAAATTATGTTAAACATTGGAAATCCAATTAAAATGGATACTTTAGCCATGTCATTTTATAAAGTATTTCTCCCGCCTTCTTCACATACCTTCGTGGTATAGTAGTCAGCGCGCTCGACCCGTAATCAAGAGGTTCGTCGCTCGATTCCCGCGAAGGGTTTGCTCATTTCTCATCACTCCTGCTTTCGAATTAACCTAATGCCTCTACAACTGGCGCCCGAACTAAAAAGGTAGTGGATGATGATTCTCCACCACCTGGATTTGGCGATTGGGTCCCCCAAACCCCAGTCGCCCTTTACAAGGGGGAGTACATAAGGTATTTCTACCGCCTTCTTCGCATGCCTTCGTGGTGTAGTGGTTAGCACACTTGACGCGTAACCGAGAGGTCCGTGGTTCGATTCCCGGCAAAGGCGTTGCTCATTTTGCAATCTTTCTTGCTTCTAAATAAATTCCTAATGTCTCTACAATTTAAGTTTAAACATTTAATATACGATGAACACTTTCGTGGCACTTCCCTAAGAGAGCCATTTCTAAAAGTGACCAATAATTCCAAGTGAATAAACTAGCTCTTACACTGAGCACCACTTTTCGAAGATGATCACCTCCACCCGAAGACCAAAATCAACTACGAACGTGGATGGTCCTCTAAGAGATGATTCAACATATTTTACAAGAATTATTTTTAAACATTTATTGTACAGTATACCTTCCCCAATACCATCCTTTTAGACAGATAGAGAATCACTTCTCTAAAATAATTACTTTCAAATGTGACCACTGTTTCCAAATGTATAAGCAAATACTTACACTGAACATGGCTTCTATAAGACGACCTCCTCCACCGAAGACTAAAGTTAACTTGAAACACGGACGGTCATCTTAAAGAGGTTTTTTAAAAAAATTAGAAGGTACTTTACAAGAATTAATTTTCATCGTTTAATGTACAATGAACCCTTTTGTGTCGAGCACCTCCCTAAGCAGATCACTTCTAAAAGTGATTAGTAATTTCTAGCATATAAAACAAGTACTTATGTTGAACATCACGTGACCAAGACGACCACGTTCCCCGCGGATCAAAATCAAATAGAAATATGAGAGTCATCTTAGAGAGGATTCAATATACACTGGTGTGCAAAAATTAAGGACGAAGTCGAAAAATTAGCATATCAGCTGAACGAAGAGGCAGAGCGGACGGAAAGACCAATCAGGAGATTAAGTAAGGTGATGATGTACGGTAGCACATGCGCAGATATGCAGGTAGATGTAATGGGGGAGTGTCTGAGTAGTATAAAGCATGTTGTCGGTGTAAGATCAGTATTTCTGGCAAAGAGATTGCACGCCGTATAGCAGTTAAAATCACACCGAGTTGCTGCCTCAGCGAGAAATGGCGAATAATCAATCTGTTAGACGATATGTGGATGCTTTTACCCGAGGTCGAATCATTGGGAAGTTGGAGGAACGCCGCAGTGTGACAAGTGAGGCTGCAGAGTTCGGAATTGCTCACAGCATCGTTTCACGACTTTGGAGACAATTTCAAACTATAGGAACAGCTATCCGGGGGTTTAGTAGTGGTCGTCCACGAGGAACCACACCCACACATGACTGGTATATTGCCTTACAGGCCAGAAGAAACAGGCGGCAGACAGCGGGAGAAATCGCTAGACACACGACACAGGCGACTGGACGACCGATATCGCGTTTTACCGTGGCCAGAAGACTGCACGGTGGTGGTCTGTTTGCACGACGCCCTGTACGGTGTGTACCTCTAACGCCTGCCCATCGGAGAAGGCGTTCTCTGTGGTGCCGGGAACACCGGAATTGGAGAGACAATGAATGGGGACGAGTACTCTTTACAGATGAGAGCAGATTTAGTCTGAGTTGCGATTCTAGACACATACACATCTGGACAGAGCGGGGAACACGCAATAACCCCTTCAACATCATCAAAAGGGACTGTTTTGGAGGTCGCGGAGTTCTCGTTCGAGCAGACATAATGCTTGGTAGCCGGACCGACCTTCATATCTCCCAAGGAGGTTCGTCACCTGGGACTGCTATTGTAACGAGGTTCTTCTTCCTTACATGCGTCTTTTCACAAGGGCTATGGGTCCTCAGTTCCTCTTCATGGACGACAACGCTCCACCTCATCGCACAGTTACTGTCGAAGAGCTGTTGGAGAGTGAAGATATTGAACACATGGATTGGTCGGCAAGGTCTCTGGATCTAAATCCCGTCAAGCATGTACGGAACTTACTAGGGAGACCCATGGCAGCACGTAACTTATCGCCAGTAACGATTCCGAAACTGCGATTGGTGCTACAAGAGGAACGAGCAGCAGTGTCTCAACAGCTCATTAACAACCACATATCCAGCATGCACAAATGATGTGAAACCTGCCTAGCAGTCAGGGGAGATCATATCCCCTATTAAAGACCGGATGTTTCTTGCTGGACACCCATCACAGGGATGTTTCGGCCTTCAGTCGCATTGCGCTCCATGCTACTTTTTCAATAAAGCTTCTTTTTATCCCTCTGATTTCTCTTTTAGTAAGTGTTGCTTACATTACTCATATCCTTACGTATTGGGGATCTGACGGTATTAAATGTGTTGATTTGGAAAGCTTTTGTACAAAGTTATATTGAAAAAACCGTCTCGTCTTAATTTTGGCACACTAGTGTACACTCATGTCCATAAATTAAGGATAATTCAGAGTCACGCGGAAATCGAACTCTAAAATAAATATATCACCTGTAAAATCACTACGCACATCTTCAAGAATCATATGCAAATTTCAGGAAGTAACCAGATGCCACCGATGGTACGTCACAATGACGAGAGTGTAAGAGAGTGGTATATAAGGAATACAGGCAAAGAAGTAAAACTGTTCGCAGGCGCTTTATAAGTACTTCAGTGCAGTAACCGAATAGTTATGACACAAAGGACGCATTTGTATGATTTTTAACGTGGTAGAATTATCGGCCGTCTGGAATGTGGGCGTACCCAACTGGAAGTATCAGACGAACTTGGAATTGCCAAGAGTGTCATCTCCAGGCTTTGGCAACGATTCCAAGATGATGGTAATGTGAGTACACGTTACAGCATAGGTCGCCCCAGAGTTACAACGCCGAATGAGGACCGGAATTTGTCAGTTACTGCCAAAAGAAACAGGCGGAGCACAGCCTCAGACTTGTCTCGTCAGCTCTCTTCAGCCACTGGTACTACAATTTCAAGGCAGACCGTATACAGACGCTTAGGGCAGATTGGTCTATATGCTCGTAGACCTGTCAGATGCGTTCCACTTACTGCAACTCACTGTCGCCTGCGGTTAGCTTGGAGTAGAGAGCATGCATTGTGGACACCGCAACAGTGGGCTTGTGTGATGTTTTCCGACGAATCCAGGTTTAGCTTGCAGTCTGATTCTCGCTGGACTTTCATATGGAGAGCTCCAGGTACCCGTTACCACCAAGAAAACATCATTGAACGACACCGTTACGATGGTGCAGGAGTGCTCGTTTGGGGTGGAATTATTCTGGGTTCCAGAACTGACCTGCATGTTCAAATTGGAACCATGACAGCCAAATCTATCGGGACGTCATTCTGGAACAACATGTACGTTTGTTTCGGGGCACCATGGGCGCACAATTTGTGTTTATGGATGACAACGCCCGTCCTCACCGTGCAAACATCGTAAGCGAATGCCTTCAATCGAGGATATCACCTGTATGGAATGGCCAGCATTCTCACCGGACTTGAATCCGGTAGAGCACGTGTGGGACATGCTTGCCCGACGAGTTGCAGCCCGCCAACCTCCTCCTACATGTCTACCGGAACTTCGGAGAGCATTGCTTTTTGAGTGGTGTAATATTCCTCAAGATCAGATCGATAATTTGATACTCAGCATGCCTAGGCGTTGTGCGGACTGTATTGCATTGTCTGGGAGACATACAATGTATTAACAATCATACCAAACATGTAATATTGGTTTTTTTGTAAATAGCTTTTTTTTTGTAATTTTCTCCAGGGAGAAAAAATCGCTAATTTTTTTAATATTTTTTTTTCTTTACCTTTTGTTTAAAAAATAAGCTTTACAAATAAGTCAAATTTGTTTTGCTTCTAACTCTTTCATTGCCTGATTTTGCATTATCCTTAATTTATGGACATGAGTGTATTTCATAGCCAATACACATGCACTCATACTATAAGGTATATCTCCCACATTCTTAGCGTGCCTTCGTGGTGTAATGGTCAGCACACTGAGCCGGTATTTCAGAGGTCCGTGGTTCGATTCCCGGCGAAGGAATTGCATATTTTCACCTCTCTTGCTTCGTAATAACCTAATGTCTCTACACTGGCGCCTGAACAGGGAAGGGTTGTGGATGATGACTCTCCACACCCAGGATTTGGCGACTAGGTCCCCTAAAACCCTAGTCGCCCTTTAAAAAGGGGAGTATATAAGGTATATCTCCCACATTCTTAGCGTGCCTTCGTGGTGTAATGGTCAGCACACTGAGCCGGTATTTCAGAGGTCCGTGGTTCGATTCCCGGCGAAGGAATTGCATATTTTTCACCTCTCTTGCTTCGTAATAACCTAATGTCTCTACAATACTAGTTGCATTCATTATAAATATGTATAATACTTAAGTAAATTTTAATTCTACTTTTCGGCCTGAGCATCAAACAAATCACACGAGACTGTTTTCAAGTTTGTGACGTTGCGCATAAATCCGTAATTCTAAATACTTATGAGTATCCAATCCAAATTACATGCGCCCAATATTTGCTGGCCTGAAAAATGATATTTTGTGCATTGCGTTGTTACTCTAATATAAAAAATAATAAAATGCTTCACGTACCCAAAAACACAGCATAAATACTTCAGAGAAATATTTCTTTTCTTAATCTCACTTTATTTAGTTAAGCATTATCTGGATTAAATATATCAAATTGATAACATAGCACACAAAAAAATAAGAACGGCGCCGTCATGTGAAGCTAGAAAGCAAAATCTAAATCTAATTTCAAAATCGTTCACTTTTCTTACTGGAAATATCTCCACCTTATGTACACACATTGCAGAGTTTGCTTTTCATACGTCTAGATCATTCTTTTTTTCACATTCTTCTATTCGTCACAAGGTAACGACCACGAGGAGACGAGGCGATGACAATAGCAGCAATTTCTTGATGCGAAAAACGTATTAACAAGTTACTTCAAGATGGGTTTAATTTTAGCATGACTACTTTAAGATGGATTAATTTTCAACATAATCATTTATGGATAACTTGTGCTCAGTCTGCTTCGCTCTTTCCTTTCCATCTAAAACAAATCATGATTCCAGGCGTTCGAGATATGCAGCGAGTAGCCCAACACCTAGCATACTCCTTCGGCCGAAGCCAGCAAAAAGAGAGGGAGAAACCTGTTTGACAGGTAATTATAAGCACGTGTTGTTCTGCGATTCCGATTAATGTTACGATAGTGTCCATGGTGATGAACTGCGTGGTGTGAGAAATTTTCGTTCTCACAAATGTAAAGAATTAAAAACATTTCAAGAAGAAATATTATATGAATTTATAATTTAATCTGTTTTTTCAAAATTTTTGTTTTGAATATATCCCTGCTTTCCAAAATGTTTAGCATTAGTCAGCATGTAGTAACACATACACCCATAGGAAAAAGTATGGCCTTAAAGTGACCGAACGGATTCGTGACTGAACGGAGATATTCCTTCTCAGCTTGAGTTCAAGGGACTAAATAAGCTGTTTATATAGTATTTCAAGTCTTTCATTCAAAAGTCGATAAGAAGAGGAGCTTCTTTCTCTGAAAAAAGCATTCTTTCAATGGAAGACAAGTATTGAATGCTTTGATGTAATAAACAATTTTATCATCTGCTGCT
>KK122198.1:53802-81167 GCA_000611955.2 Stegodyphus mimosarum
GAGCACAAAAAATGTATTCTGGAAATACTTGTTAAATTTAAGAAATTTTAATTTTAAATAGCTATGTTGCAGAGTCATCAGGGTTTTTGATGCTGGAGATGTGAAAATTGTGCAATGCCCCTGTCAGGACGACTTCGGACCTCTCGAATACGGCCGACTGTGCTACCGTTACACCATGAAGGCACGCTGGAAGGAGGAAAAAATACCTTATATACTATCCCTTTTAAAAGGCGGCTGGGGATTAGGGAACCTATCGCCAAATGCTGGTAGTGACGAATTATTGTTTACCGCCTTTTATCCTCTCGAATACGCATGGAGTGTGCTACCGTTACAACACGTAGGCATGCAGAAAGAAGGGAGAAAATAGCTTATAAATATTTTAACCTGTTTAATATCTGTCAGACTAATGAACTCCAAGATGGACTTGATTTGAACGAATTCCAGTTTTATTCGATATATATTAAATATCCTATAAATGTTCTACTGGTGGAAGAGACCTTCTTTTTTGAAATTATCGATGGAGGAAGACAAAACGTAAACAGAAAGAAATCCAGAACATGGAAACAGTAAATTCAGAAACTACATAAATCATTCCTTTCTACACTAAATAGTCTAAAGGCAGGAAATTTTTGTCCGAAATATTCATCTTACTACAAAATATAAAGAATAACAATTTCAATATGTAGATTCATCTCAAATTGCAAAACCGATCCGTCACGATTTCAGAACTCGTTGTAAAAGAAATGAAGCATGCCGAATTAGTGTTATTGATAATAGTTCAAAGCGAAGAATTTCCAGACGGAATAGGTATTCGCTTACAGAAATTACGTCGAATAATGGATAAGAAAGGTCTTTTGAGCGCAACCACCCTTTACACAGCAGTAAAGATAATAGTGATTTTCGTTTACCAGTTACTTGGAAATCATTACGAAAAGTTAATGGAGTGGATACACAAAGAGTTAATCATGCTGGTGTTCATATGCTGGTAAGAAATTTGCGTGAGAGAAAATGGGTACTAAGGTATAGAAAGTCCATTCGGCAAATTTCACTGAGATGCCCAATATTTACTATGAATTCACTTCCACCGGAATTACCGCGCTTTACGTGAGAACCGGGTAAGAGATGCAGCTTCATTCGAGGTGATCGGGGTCGATCTATCAGGTCTACTGAACTTGAAGAATACATTGTACTATTTACGTGTGCAATATATACAGCCAATTATCTAGAACTGCTAACTTCCCTGTCCTTGTTGAGATCGAATGACAGTGATTCACAGTGAATAACGCTGAATAGTGATAAGAAACAAAAACGTTTCCTCTGAGCGCAGCTAAAATGATTGCGAAAGTGCCAAGCCTCCTCAAAATGTCTAAAAGCAATTCATTGCACACAGTTTAGTTTAGTTTTTTAATAACGTTATTGAAAAATGAAGCTTGTCTCCTCAATGGAGAGAGCATAATGTGACTTAGACGCGTTTTAGCTAATTAGCTCATTTTATATTGCTTATTTCATGTTTTAAGGATGCTGACACCACAAGATAATTTCGTCTTTCGTCTTTTTCGCGTTCATTTTGCTCCCACATTATTACAATTTCATTAAACTCGTCGTGCTTGATATCTATTTCAATGTGATAATTAGATCTCTTCCTGTGGGAGCTAGCATTATTTTGCAAATGTTATGTCTTACCACCTGACCCGTATCATGCAACAGTATTTAATTGATCTGCTTATATATGCTTTTATTTGTCCGTATATGATTTACGTATTTATAGGTGTTTTATATGCTTAATAAGACTTAAATATCTGCGTTCCTTTAATTTCCTAAATATGATTTATATATTTATATGTACTTTATATATTTGTAAGTATTGATGCACATATATGTATAATTTCTGTCCAAATGTCACTATAGTGTCATCAAGCTTGTTCTCCGTATCATTAAATTTAATTAAATCAACAGTCCTTGTTTGGTAAGTTTAATCAAATAATATTTAAAATGAACTCCCCATGAGTCTTGTGGCCTCGAGAGAGAGAAAGAGATGCCAGATTTACAGATAGTGGTGAGCACAGCACAATACCTGCTTACCAACGTTAGCCACTCTAATGTCCCCATCCGCTTTCATCTGTCACCTGAGAATTTACTTCTTACTTGGGAATTTACTTTTAAAGCTTCTAAGAATGCACTTGCATTGTTACCACGAGTCGTATTTAGCAGACTGTCGGTTTGGGAGGCATGTAAACATTCCGTGGCGCGCCACGTGCATAAAGGAAAATCCATCACCACACTTAGGTATGGTTTCCGATGAGATCATTTCCTCTACGCTTCGGAATGCCTTGACTTTGCTTGAGCTCGACAACAGTACACTTCCATACCGTTTGTTTATATTTTGATAGCGGTAAGAAAAGATTATTACTGTTAATGACGAGAACTGTACTTTTGTTGCCATGAGATTACTTTTCTTACGGCACTGTGGTGTGATGACTTTAATATAAAAAATGTAACTCTTTTCATAGAGAGAGAAAAAGTATTATTTCTTCCAGTGTGCTAAATGCGTAAATGTGTATTAATATTAGGTGCAGAGGTTTTTAATAAATACACTCACGTTTGTGAAAATTGCTACACCATGAAGGACTTACGCGAGTGAGCTGAAATTTTCAGGAAATGCAAAGTAGCGCATGATATGCAAATGATTAGAATTGCAAATCCGTAGCGCATGCGTATGCTGAGCAGCGCCTTCTGAACGGCTGATGGATCCGAATAAATAGACGGCTGTAGCGAGGCGTGTATGGTTATCGGTGGTTATCTGCTAGTGGTAAACGTTAACTCAATCTGTACTTATGCCTCGTCGACGAAAGAGAGCGAGATTTGAACAACTTACAGAGTTTGAACGAGGGAGAATCATCGGCCTTCGTGAAGCTGGATTGTCGTATCGTGCAGTAGCCTCTCGTGTGCAGCGTAACAGCAGCACAGTGATGCGCGTTTGGAAGCAGTGGACGGACGAGTGTCGGACAACTCGGAAATCCGGGAGTGGACCCCGAAATGTGACGTCAGCTCGCGATGATAGACACCTGGTCCGCATGGCGCGGACGGACCGTACAGCTTCCTCTAGACAATTGGCAGCACTGTGGTCAATAGCTACAGGTGTTTCATTGTGTGCTTCATCAATTCGTAGACGTCTGCTGCAGTGTGGACTGCGCGCACGGACTCCTTTATACAGGATCCCCCTAACGCACGACCATCGCCGCCTGCGGCTACAATGGGCCAATCAGCATAGAGACTGGCGTGCTGATTGGCAGCATGTCGTGTTTTCTGACGAATCCCGCTTTAATTTGTGGTACCATGATGGCCGCATTCGTGTCAGACGCTATGCCGGTGAACGCCACCTTCCGGAGTGCATTATCGAACGCCACAGTGGACGAACACCCGGAGTTATGGTCTGGGGCGCCATAGCATATCATAGACGATCTCAATTGCTACGAATTGTGGGCAATCTGAACAGCAACCGGTATATCCGTGAAGTTCTACAGCCCGAAGCTGTTCCCTTCCTTCAAAGCTTGCCAGGCGCTGTATTTCAACAGGACAATGCCCGCCCTCATACTGCTCGGATTGTTAAATCCTTCTTTGCAGCGCAGCAGGTACAGCTTCTTCCTTGGCCTGCGTGTTCCCCGGATATGTCGCCAATTGAACATGTGTGGGATGTCATTGGTCGGCGTCTTGCTCGTGATCCTCGTCCTGTTGCGTCTGCAGACGAACTTTGGGTACGCGTACAAACGATATGGAATGCTCTTCCTCAGTCAGACATTCAAACTTTGTTTGACTCCATGCCACGTCGTGTAGCAGCACTTATTGCGGCGCGTGGTGGCCACACAAAATACTGATTCTGATCTCTTGTTCTTGTTTGTTTGCTTTGAACATTTAATCATTTATTTGTACCACTACCACTCAACTGTGTATTAAATTGCATTCAATTATGACGATTCCTTCTTGGTGTGGCAATTTTCACAAACGTGAGTGTATATTCTTAATTTAAAACTGTTGCGTTTCATTATTCCATGTTAATTTTAGAGCCATTCTCTGCAGATGCAATCTCCGAAAGCATGAGACAATTCAGTTTTCAAAAATAGCAGAAACGCTGGAAACTAACATAATACACAATAAATTCCCGACATTTGTAGTCAGTCTTGAAATGTAAAATTTATTTTTGGTGTTAGACTATTATAGATTTGAAATAGAGATATGTATGTTTAAATTTAATGATATTATTTTATGAATATTTCTCCACTTTGTAATGTGTAACAACTTTGATACCTTAATATAAAAATAGTGTTTATCAAAAAAGGAAGTTTCTTTTCTTACACACTAGTATTAAATTCAGCGATTAATAGCGAAATAACATATACTGTGGGAAATGAAATATTTTCTGCAGTATGCAAGGAAGAAGATGCAACAAAATTGCAATAATAATAAACTTGCGAGCGCACAATTCTTTGACACCTGAGTCGAGATCGATCCATTGTATTTTGGTTTTTGCCTAAAATTCATGAATTCATCTATTTATTCAATCTAAGCGCTTAAGATTGCTTCTGGTATTAACAACGTCTTTGAGGAATTTAATAATTTCATTATTTCATGAAATAGAAAGGCCATCTGCAGAAAGCTCCATGCATTTTGTTTTGCCTGGAATTATTATTTCCACGCTTCCATGTCATTCATACGCGCCATTCAACGAAAGCAAAACAGGAAGAATCCTTCCTAACCGTCATTACGCCAAAAGAAAATGAGGTCATTGGAAAGTATGTCCAATCTGTCAAGAATCGAGGAAGGAAACATCTACGGAATACTTTGGCACTAGACCTTTACCTCCACATCATCTCTGAAATTAATATTTAATTCAAAAGAGGGGATCATCAAATAAGATAAATTTTAAATCCAAATTAAATGGTTCAAAAGAGAGCTGTTTTCTACGGTAGAAAAAAAGTAAAACACTTAAAAATTTTTTATTTAAATTTTGTGTCGAAAAATTAAGGACTAGGATCAGTTCAGTAGAGATAATCATCAAAATCCATCCAATGTTAAGCGGAACTGGTTTGAAAGCTCAATGAAGCTTTCGGAAATATAAATAGCCCTCATCAGAGCGTCCACCTGCCGATCAATCACAAGTAACAACAAGAATATTTTTCTATGCGCGTGGCGTGGTACGGTTTATATCCGCTCGGGAGTCGTCATCTTTGGTATTAACACAGTCAAGCGGGAAGACAGAGAAAAATTCAGTAATCAAGCAAATCAAAGGCTCATCTTTGCACTTTGGTGCTAACTGTCAAATGAATATTATACACCACATCTACGAGAAGCTGTAAGGAAAACAATTGTCCATAACATCCTGTCTCTTAGCCCCTTGCACATTCTTTTCAGCCCCAAATATACAAATTCCAGATATATTATCTGTCTTTCAGTTTTCCATCCGCCTGGCCACAGTAATGCAGCAATAAATAATAATGAAAATCAGTAATATCTGCTGAGCAAATTTTTATGAATAACTGCCAAAATATTAAAATTAACACATTGAAATTCCATTTAATGTACCAATTTATAAAATAAACATTACTTAAGTATATTTGTTTTAATTTTTCAACTAAATACAATCCTTATAAGGAATTTTCCCCGTCCTTTTCGCACGCCTTTGTGTTGTAACTGAAAGCACACTCGACGCGTGGGCGAAAGGTGTAGCTCTCGAATCTCGAAGTTACTGAACATTTTTACGTCTCCTGCTTCAAAATAACACAATGACTCTACATCCTTATTTATAAAAATAAAGAACGGAACAAATGCTAAATGCAGTTCGTAAATAAATGTCGCCATAACTACAACTTTAAATACCAGTTGTAGTCAGTGTCGTATGATTCTTAGATCTCAATACTTTAAATACACCTCTCTGAAAGTTTTTCTTGTTACCACTTTTAAATTTATTTCAGAAACTTTTCTTAAACTTTGAATTTCAGCATTTCGAAACTTTACCGTATCTTTGCCGAAGAGTTCTTCCTAAATTTCTATTGAAAATCTTTCAAGTAAACACGAGCCTTTAACTCAAGCTGTAGAGTCTTGCTCAGTAAATTTTCAGTGATCGAGTGCCTTGTTCTGAAATGCAAATTTGCTCCTTCTATTGTGACTGTTTAAGATCATGCAAAACAAAACCACAGTTAACGAGCGTAAATTTCCGGCCCAGCAAGTATCAAGTTTTCAGCCAAAATCAAACGTTTAATTCCCTACTTACGCGTTAAGGATTTAATCGAATAGACATCCTTTTAACTTCCCAGTATTTATCGGCAACCTGGGAATTGAATGCAGTTGAAAGATTGGTTTAAAGAATTTCGCAAGTCGTGCTTTGTTATTTATTAAAGGCGAGCAAAAAACAAAGCTGTACTAGCTAAAAAAAAAAAAAAAAGGAAATACCGTAAATGGGCAGAAGTTGTGTAGTTATCGAGAGGTTTTTTGTTTTGAAACTTTCTTTTCATGATGTTCTTGCTACGGAGGTAATCTCTGCTGAAGAATAAAGTAGACGTAAATATATACTGAAAGGTTTCTTGGTTTAAAAGAAGGCATTTCCCAGTACACACGCATTTTAATTACAGGAAGTTTTTTTTTTTTTTTTTTACCTTTTTTAAAATGCCTTTATGTGTAATTTTTTTCCGAGGTTGTTTTAATTACGGTGTACACGTATTAATTAGAAAGTTCACCCAGGCGACTAAATTAAATTTTAAATCTGTCAGTTGTTTTTAATTAACAATACAAAAGGCTTTTGAAATGCACCAAGCGTCGAAAGTTATGCAAATTCTATTACAAAAACAAATGCTTTTTCGGCTAAAATATTATGCAGTGCACTACTCAAATGAGGATACAAGTAATGAAAATCTGAATTAATACAACAAATGACATAGTGAATTAACGTAACTCATAGAAATTTGTATCAAACTTTAGATAAATGTATCTAGTGTTAATTTTGAGTAGAAGTAATAGTTGCCCATGCTGTAAAATGTTATGAAAATACTTAGTATGCAAATTTATTTAACATCTGCTTCAACTAATAAGTCCATTCAACTAATAAGTTGCTACGGAGAGATATTTAGTATCTGTTTGAAGCAGATATTAAATATCTGTTTCAATTATTATGTTCACTCTTAACTACGTTAAATATGATATTAAAAGTAAATTTTAATACCAAAACGATCATAATTGCACAGAAAAGGTCATAATTGTACGCTTACTTATAATTATTTTTAGTAAGGTACAACGCGAAATTTACGGCTTATGAAAGATCATAGAATATATATCAAGTCGCTTCGTCTATTAACCTTTTTAATCAAAAAATCAATCATTGTTTTTGATGTACGGACAATACTTAGGTATTAAGAGCTGATCTAGTTCTTGTTTTTAGTACACTAAAAATACTAATGTTTGGGTTAGAGTAATTATGCAATATTTTTATATTAAATTTATATAAAGGTTTTTATCCTGAAGAGTCGGTAAAAGTGGCGGTAAAGATATTACAAAATAAAAATTTCTACAAAGCTCACTACATGTGTAAAACTTCTGCGTTGGCTCTAAAGTTATAATTCTTCAAAATCTAGCGAAAATCTCAAATTTTGAATAAAAATGAATTAAAGCTACCTTTCCACAGTTTGGATGCAAATTTACTTAGGAAAAAATTTGTATAACTTGTAAAATTTCAGTGAAAATTTAATTTGTTTAACAATATTACTGGAAGATTATGTCGCAGCTGTTAATTTAAATTGTATAACTGAACCTAACTTAGATTTTATTCTGATTACGCAAGTATCAAAAGAAGTTTTCACCAGTACAAAAGTAAAATTAATTACAAGCTGCTAAATAAGTACCATATAAAAGTTAACTTGCACCATAACATATGTCTTAATTTAACTTGACGTACAACATAAAACTTGAAACGATCGTAACATGCAAACAGTTATAACTTGGCTTAAAGTCGCTAAAACTTTTCCGTTCCAGCTAAATTAAACAAACTAGACACCTGAAAGAATTTTAATTTTCTAGTTTCAGTTTTTACCTAACCAAACAGTTCTCAATAGTCGTTGCCGTGAAGCAGAGTAGGAGACCCTACAAGAGTGACGAGCTTTTCTTCAAACAAGTATTAATCTCGATGGAATTTACTCTGTGTTATATTTAAAAGAAACATTGCAGAAGTTAAGATTTTCCAAAACTTCCGGGTTGGACAAATCACAATAACAGATTCCAAAGAGAAGACGAAAGTATGAAAACGCTTAAAATTTAACTATTAGTGAATTCATATATATATTAATGATAAAAAATATAATATTTAAAATTTGTTTCACCTCTACTTTTGAAATTGTTTTACTCGTTCTTAGAAATATCAAAGTGAAAACATTAGATTGTTGGGAAACTTCTGGCGTTTTAAAGAATCGACAGTAACAGTTTCTTTAGTGAAATGTTCTCGAAATTTCTTCTTCAATAATCAGATGAAGGATATAAAAGAAAATTATATGGCAACATATAATTACATTCATGATAAATGCATACGTTGAACGTAAGCTCAGATGTTTTTTCTAGTACTGCCACATATCTGAGTACTGCCACATATCTGCCACATATCTACTGCCACATATCTGAGTTCGGTTTGAAAAAATCAAGCGGCATTATTGCTGCATCGCACTTACACAAAATGCCATGTAAAATACGAAAATGGAAAACTACGTATTCACACTCTCTCTTGATGGCAGTTTCGAACTCTAAGATCGGTAACGTATCCATGGCTTTCGGCATTGCAACGGACCTGCACAGGCAGGAGAACAGATGATCTCGCAGATAATACAAGCTTTCAGACTACCTGAGTCATGGAGGTAAGGAAAAAATATACCCTGCCGTCACACACGCACTCACTTTGTTTACTGAAAAACCTTCAGCAATGGAATGATTTGTTCAATGTCTTTCGACGTGCCCAGGATTCAATGTTTTTTTCCTCTCATCTCGTCACAGATAATCGCTGTGATTCCAGCATCGCGGAAAGTAATGGTGGATTGGAATGAAAAATGTCTTTGTTAGACCAGGATGAGTTTGGATTAACAAAAACGAATCGTTCCGTTCTCAGCCAAAGCAAGAGTCCCTTTGCGTTAAGTGATATTGTGTGGTTTTCCGATTCACGCGCATTTAGGTAATTTACAGGCTACTAGAGCTGGGTTGGAAAATTTCTAATTACCCGTCCAGATCGCTAAATAAAATACATATCAATAAAAGATTCTACTACAAACTTTCTACATGTGGTAAAATGTTAAGCAGTTTTCAAACTTTATGTATAGCTAAGAAATGAAAGGAAATATATTACAGTTTTAAATACATTTATATTAGCAATATACTTTTTCTTTAGAATAAAAGAGAAATTAGCTGCTTTTTTTCTTTAATTTAAAACCACAGTAAGGTTTCCGTTGTACCTTTTATAGTCAGTTTTTGCATTTTGGATCTCTGTTATCAATAAAACATTCTAGTTGTAGCTAAATGATCCAATAATGAGAAATTTATTAAAGGTACCTCTAATTAGAATTTCAAATTAAATTTGCAAACTGAAAAATTATTATTTTTTGAATGGTAGTCAGGTTTTTACTGACAGTTTCGCATATATACAGCTTCATTCTTCTGTGAATAAAAAGAATGTAACAACTACTCGTGTAAATTTGTTACATTCTATTACTTCAAGCTTTTATAGATATACATTTTTAGAACAATTTTTAAACTGGTTTTTTATACAACCATAAACATTTTAGTGATAAATTTCTTTTAAGAGATTTTGAGTATTTTCCCTCGAAAATCTTTAAACTTATAATCTTAATTTCAAAGTTAACACTTAAAAAATCTTACCCAAACTTTTAAAGTATTAAGACATGGTTAAAGAGTATAAATAAAGGCTATAAAGTTACGCATATAATATTTTAGATAAAATATATTTCAAGAAAGAAATTATTTTGAATTGGTCTAAAAAAATGAAAAATACCTCTATAAGAAGGAAGCAAAGGGAAATGTTTCAAAAGAAAGCCATCAATCAATATAATATCTCCTTCTGCAATTTTTTCCCATTCCTGAAAAATGTTCTTTCCTGAAATTTCAGTAAATGTTTATGTTGGAGTAGATTAAACTTTTGCATGTTTCGGAAAATATGTCGCTAAGAATTTTATTCATCGAATTCTTTTTATATGCATAGTTTTCTGCTTATTTCAACTCATTTCAATGCATAAAGGACCATTTTCTGTCAAGTAAATAAACGAAAATGTTCCTTAAAAAATAACTTTTTGGTGTCTTTAAAGAGAAAAATCCCTCTCTCGCATGGAATTCCGAAATAAATTTGTTTAATCCCGAAGAAAAAGCTGGGTCAAATGGGTATTCTTAAGAACATTTTTTAGTCGAAACATGCTTTTTTTTCAAATTATTTCAGCATAAAGTAACATACACGCTTTTAACTAACAAATCTAGTCTCGTGCGCGGTTGTAGAGCTTCTAATCATGCTCGTGAAAAATGAGGATTAAAAATATGTGAAGTTCACATCCAGCAAAGCATTTTTCCTTGAGTTGACTAATTAAAAGACGAATTTTTTTAAAGAAGGCTTTTCAATCAGGTGTGCCTATTTTGTTAATGTTTGTTTAATTACATGAGACATGATATACCATATAACGCGCACCTATAATTTCAGACTTTTTTTCTAGATTTTACGTATATTTGCCGTATAAGAGATGCACGTGCAGTGCTCTTACCTCTTGAAGTCATTCATTCGAAGAACTTTCCTAGGCTTTCCAACAATAGTAAACTGAAATGACAAAGCGATAAGGGTAGTAATATATATGTTGGGGAAATGCTCGAAGGAGTAAATAATTCTGCAAAACGTGAGTTGTATTCAACGCAGGAGTGCACAAGTATGTTATTCCATGGCTTAGAAAAACGTGGCACATTATTCAAGAAGAATTCATAAGGAATGTCATTTCTTTTATATAAACAGCATGTAGGTACGTATAAAAATATAGTTTTTGTCTGCTCATTTTTCCCTATTTTTGAAGCCATCATTTTTATATTTCGGGGTATAACGCATACCCATTCATTTAAATCTTATAGTTTGCATCAAAAATGCTCGTTATACGTCATATTATACGATAATTTTGAAAGCAATATCATATAATGTCATAATATGGTAGTATAGGAATGAAGGTTCAGTTTCAATGCATTACTTAATGCAATGTATTTACAATGTATTACTTAATAATATATTTTCTTCATTCATATGAATTCAGTGTTCCACAACCATACCATATAAATCAACAGTTCACAAAGTAACATACCATGTGAATTCAAAGCTCGCAGCTAAATTAAAATGAAAATCAAAATCAGGTCGTTTGACCGTTTATCCACCGAGTTCAGTTACGATTAATTTTAACGTTTGTGAAGGCAAGACGGTTAACAGTGAGAAGATGAGAATTCTAGAATTCTGTGCTGACGCTCCTACTTATATGTAGCTTTTTGGTGTTTTATATCTATCGTCAACCCTCGGATTTTTTTTCTAAATTATTCTGTATCCCACGCGGTTCCACATACTCCAGTCACTCTTGGAAAATCTTTACTGTGGTTAGGGGTTTGTATTTATCTGGTTGATTCATTCAAAAGATAGCTTTCATTTTCCTTTATTCTCAATTACTCTCCTTTATTAATCAGGCCTCCATTAACATATTTTCATTATAAATGTGAGCTTTACTAAGCCATAAAAATTACGCTGCAAAACAAGATTTTAAAACTTCAACATTTTTATTAGAACTTTCTTTTTCGCTATTTACTGAAAGTCATTAAGAAACAAAGTAATTAAATTTGAAGTTTGAAAAAGTACTGTTTTCATAACTAAGTCATGCAAAATATTCTGCAATTGAATAGTTCGAAAGAAGGTGTACAGCAGTTAGTATATTTTTTTGTCATCAGGAAGCTGAAAAATGTGCAATGCCCTCGCCGGGATTCGAACTTGGACCTTTCGAATATGCGCCGAGCGTGCTACCGTTACGCCAAAGAAGGCATGCAGAAAGGAGGTAGAAAATACCTTAGAAAGATAGCAATTATGTGCTGTAATTCGTTCGGTGGAATTCTGATTATTTATTTACCATGCCAATATATAAGTTGTTAGAAATTTATATTTTACGATACGAAACTTTATATTTTATGCTATCGCTCTTTATATTGTATGCTACGTAAATGTATTAATTAATTATTTAAGCAAAAATCCCAATTTCATGTTTAAAATTGAAGTTTTCATAAATATAGTTGGTTGTATGAAAATAAATTCGAAAAATCTTTTCTTTCAAATCCTTTCTTTTTTTTTTTTTTTTCCGTTCCAAAATGAAATACTTCTTCACATTTATCTTCCCAGATTTCAACAAAACATTTTCATTTTATTATTAATGTGTTTGGAGAGAAAACGAAAGTTGCTTATTAGTAAAACAAGCACAAAATTTGCCCCTCATGTGTAGTCGTGAAAGAACATCGGTACCATTTCATAAGTTTGCAACATAACATTTCCTAACATGTTTTGAAGTGAAAACTTTCTTAAATTATCCTTATTATCGTTTTGCCAATATTTCGAAATTATTTCATGTTGCGTGTTAGTAAAATTACCAGACGACCTTTGTTGACCCAGACAGTCCTAAAATTTTATTTACGTCTGAGGCTGTGTTCTCGATTGAAGAAGTACGGGATTTTTAAATGAATCTTCAGAAAAGCTTACGCAAAAGAATTTGTTTGATAGAAGAAACGAGTAAAAAGCCCAAGAATTCATTGTAACATTTTTACTTACATAGAAGTAGTTTCGGATAAAATCGCCAATTTTTAGGATCTTGGAGATTGATTTTGCTAATACATAGTGGAATCATTTACATCTGCGCGAAAGGCCTGCTGTAGGAAAACCACAACCTATTTTTCAATGATTTGAGTCCTTTGCTGATCAAACTCCTTGCATTATCCCTTTCTAACACCAGAGGTGTTATTTGTGGAGTGGCCCTATGCCGCACAGACACTATACATTTACAAACATCCATGCGCTCGCCAGAAATCGAAACAGGAATCCTCGATACAGTAGTCAGATTAACTAACTACTATCCCAGTTGAGCGGCATTTGAAAATTGATACGCCTTTCATAGAGATTCAACGCAAACTGCCATTTCGAGACTAATATCGCATTCGGGACTAACTTCCCTTTTGGGCTAACAAACTCGAAATTCAATATTCGGGCTTCAGGGTGCCCGAATTTTGGAAATTTAGGTCTTTCTAGGTGTCTTGTTTTTCCCCAATAACTCACTTTTTGTCCGTATCACTTTTGTGCTGCAATCTCTTTTCAAACTATAGCCACCAAATGTCATTGCTATGCATAATTATTTAAAAAATAATGAAGAATCTGTATGTATGTATGTTCCTTATATTATGGAAAAACAAGGCACCTAGAAACACCTAGAAATTTTCAAAATTCGGGCACCTTGAAACCCGAATATTGAATTTCGAGTTTGTTCGCCCAAAAAGGAAGTTAGTCCCGAACGGGATATTAGTCTTGAAATGGCATTTTGCGTTGAATCTCTATGAATGTCGTATCACTTTTCAAATGCCGCTCAACCAGTATAGTAGTTAGTTAATCTGACTACTGTATCGAAGATCCCTGTTTCGAATCCTGGGGAAGGCATGGATGTCTGTAAATGTATGGTGTCTGTGCGGCATGGGTCACTCTACACGCACGGCTAGCCTAAGTCCTCTTGCGCGGTTGCTGGTAAGGGAACAGGGAGTGGGAGACCCTCGGACCAGTATCCCCGGTGTTCTCGTCTTCAAAACTGGGCGCGTAACTGATTAAAATCGTACTCTCACCTCCATGG
This sequence comes from Stegodyphus mimosarum, assembly GCA_000611955.2. Lineage (NCBI taxonomy): Eukaryota > Metazoa > Arthropoda > Arachnida > Araneae > Eresidae > Stegodyphus > Stegodyphus mimosarum. Next base: position 67,725 of record KK122198.1, read on the forward strand.
TTCCCAGTTCTGTTATGTATTACATACTTAGCTACTTCAGTTGTTGATTTAAAATATCTTAATTGTAAGGATTTATCTTAATTCTGTTATCAGACTTAAAGGTTATTAATTTGTTTTTATTTTGTAGTTGATCTTAAATTTATTTGTCTTGTTGAAAAGTAATTGTTGTCATTTAATTTTTGTGACAGTTTTGGTTAACTCTGATTTTAAGTTGCTTGAGTATTAATTTTTCTTTTTCCTTAAGGTAGTTTGGTTAAGTATTGAAATTTTTGTTTAGTTAATACTTATTCTTAATTTGGTTGCTTAATTGGTTGCTTAATGTTTAATCTCTTGTTAAGTTGACCCTTAAGGTCAATTTTTAAAGCACTTTTAAAGTTTTTGCTTACACAAGTTGCTGTTTAAAGTTTTAATTAAGTTTTGTTAATGTGCCCCTTTTCTGCTAAATTGGGATCCATATTTTCTGATTATGGTGGTCGTGTTTGCTGTTGTGGAAAACATAAAATGTTTCCTATGTGATTATTATATTTTAATTGAAGTAATTTTTATTTTTTGACTATGGTAGTCGTGTTTGGTGTTGTAGAAAACATAAGAAATTTAATTTTGAAATATTGTGTTTATGTTTAAAAGTTTTACTGTTTAATATTTGCAAGAGGTTAAGCTGTTGTTGGTGGGAGAATGTTGGATTTCAGATGACGTGAATTTTATAATTTATGAATATTTTATGAAACTTGCTCGCCCCGCCAGACAGTGGTCTGGGAAATATCTGTCATCAAGTGAGAAATCTGCACCCTACTGGATCGGTGACTTTTGTATGCAACTACGCTACGCCAAGGTTGAGGGGTCGGGGTGATTCGCTTCCTTGCAGGCGTTCACCATGCTGGATTAGGACCCTTGGACGAGGCTAGCTCCTGCTGACAGGTTGAGGACCTTGGAGGATCGGCGATTATTCGCCAACATACGCATCCCAGCTCCCTTGCTTCACCTTCCTGTGTGCATTCTTTCCCCTGGGGTTGCTGTGCACTTGGCTTGTTTTGTACCATCTCGGATCGCCAAACGAGTATTTGGCGGAAAGAAGAAAAAGGCTTGCAGCGATCTACGAGGAGACGTTTTGGCTGATGGGAGAAAGCAAATTATACTGAAGGTGTCACGAGACCAGAAAACTGTCGCTTCATCCCCAGTAGCTGTCAGCGTTGTCAGTGAACGATGTCTGAAGAAATGGAGGAGAGAAAGCACCCATGGAGGGCGACGAAAATGACAAAAAAATTTCGATAACTAACTTGTTTTTTTTTTCTCCTTATAGAAAGCTAGTGGCCGTCAAGAAAATTTTTTGTTGAAATCTACTGCCTTGATTGTGTATCTACGTATCTTCATGTATCCTTACCTTGTTGAATAACGGTATAAGAAATTTTATTTTATTTTGAACAACAAAACCATAACCAAATGTATAATTTTGTACTAAATCAGTTTATCTCTAATAAATCATATATTTAATTTAACTTATCTTGTAATGTCTTCTCTAATAACTTAGAACACTGGACCCAATAGATTAATTAAAACTGGAACGGGTTATAATCTATTTAAATTCAAACACAACGCAATCTTAATTCCTTCTGTTGGAGTATTATCTGGTATTATTTACTGTTTTATTTGAACACACAAGTTTCACAGTCTAAATGTTGTTTTATCATGTATGTCACAAACTTTTACACCCATGCAGTATTTGTTATAGTCATGTGATTTAGAGTTGTTATCCTAATTTTGACTTTCATGTGTTATTGAATACTGAACTTTAAAACTTAAAAACTAAATTAGTCAAAACTCCAACAGTTCTCTAACCAACGACAGACGCAATCTTGATTCCTTGCTGCACTGAATTTCCTCTGAGACCAGAGAGATTAGTCACAACAACAACATCAACAACGTTTCAAACTGTTGCAACCAATTATTATGGCCCTGTATTATATTTAAAGAAATTAAATACCGAAGAATCTGCATGAATGTAGGCATGTTTCTCGGACTGTGAAAAAACAGCGGTACCTAGGATCATCAAATTTTGAATAACGTAGTCTTCCACCCGAACATGGGCACCTGGAAGTTAGAATTCTGAATTTCGAATTTGTTTATCTATTTCATATTTTGTAAAAATCTAACAAAATTTTGATCAGAAAACTCAAAGCCAGCAGAGACAACATTATAAACAAAAAGCATTTTTATCTGTATTGCGGGAGACTGTTTATCCGAAATTCGAAAACTATGAATGTTCTGTGATTTTACTGTTAAATGGAATTTTATGTGTTGTAAGCGCCAAGAACGTGATATTTAATAAATAACATAAACACACAAAACGCTAATAATAAAAAGACAAAAAAAATGTTTTATAAAGCCATCTTAATATTTCGAACTGATCATTAATATGATAAACTGAGAAAAGACTGAAAAGAACAGGGAAAATTAAGCAAACACTTAACGCTGAGTCGGGAATTCTAAACCTACGTTGCGACGCTGCTTTTAGAATTCTTTTAATTTGACTGTTGAATTGTATATGACGTGCGTACAGAGGAAATGATTCCTGATAATAAAGCTAAAAAGACAAAAAAATAGGTTAGTAGGACTAAGTGTAACAGCAGATTGGTAGACTGAGAGCTCAACGAGAGAGTAAAATAACTTAGCAAATGCTTTTGGGTGACCGTGAAAATTTGAAAACTTTTAGATATTGGTTCGTTTCTTTTCTCTTTAATTTCACATTTTGTGCAAATTTACGAATTTTTGTTCAACAGACTCAGCAATTTGAAAGCGAAAAAAAATATTTTTTATTTCCAACATTTAACATCTAAACAACATTATCTCCAACATCCAAGTAATGCAACTTTATCGAAAAAGTTTTCTATTATAAATAGAGCACATTAAAAGGAAAATGTTTATGATTAATAAAAGCAATTTTCATTAAGCTAATATTTTAATTTCGGTTTATCAAATAACTGCACATTTTTTAGATTGTAGTATTTGTTCGTCCCGAAAATAAGAAAAAGACAAACGTAAATATAGGAAAAAGCAATCCAAGTGAAATGCATTCTTTGAACTACAAACTAACTGAACAAATATACAGGGATGAGAATGAGAAAACAAGGATAAATGAAAATAACTATCGTTTACCTGTAATAAATGTTAAATAAATAACATTAGTTGTTATTTTTTAAAGAAATCTTCTCGTTCACAAACTTTCTTTTGTAACAGATAGTTATTCTTAAGAGTTATGTTAAACATTCCGAATTCAATTCAGTCATAACTTTCTTTAGAAATGCTATGAAAACGACTTCAACAATTAGATTCATCACTTGCTGTGAAATATTCTCCTGCCACACTAATTAATAGTAATTACATTACACAGCTAATTCTTCCCTTATAAATAATAACTGCTGATTTTAAATTTTTTGTAATTTCCAAACGGATTCCCGGAAAACAGGGTTTTTTTTTCAGATTTTTGTCACTTACGAGATCATTGCTTCAACTAGGAATCTCCGTGATTCTCTTGGTAAACTAAAGACTGAATTTAGTCAAAAGACATATTTAAAATACTTTTGGATATTTATGACCACAAAAGAAGGAAAAGCTATTATTTATAAATACATTACTTTTGAATTATATGGGCTGTAAATAACTATTTTTTCTCATAAAAAAATTAAACACTTTTGCCAAACAACATTAAATGCCTAATAATTTTTATTCTATCCTTGTACTGGAATTCTTGCTGTAGATAAAAAGAAATTAACTAAAAGGCTTGTCGAAACATTAATAAACAGAAGATAATAAATTAGATATTCATATTGAAATTTAAGGCTAAGAAACGTGTATTCGCTGAAAATATTGCAGACAGAAACGTCGCGGAAAAAAAAGCAAATCGAAAACGTCGCGGTACAAAACATCGTGGGAAAAAGAAAGCAAAGAGAAAATATCGCAGTTCTAAAACATCGTGGTAGAAAATATCGTCGTCGAAAATAAAGCGGTTCAATAACTTCGCAGTTTAAAAGCATCGTCGTCCGAAATATGATGGTAAAAAATAAAGCACCTATAAATCATCGCAGACATGCGTTTTTCAGGCTTTAAAAGTTGTAAATGCATATTCGCGTCATGATTTGTGAGCGCAAATAGGAAAGAGCAGCATTTTTATTTTTATATTTCATAATTTTGAATTAACTAATAAATTTTTGCTGATAAAAGAAGAAAGAAATTTAAGCTTTTAAAAACATGAAACTGGGCAGAAAATTAATGCAACTTATAGCACTTAATAGAATTTTAAACTTACCTAATTAACTAATAAAGTTCAGAAGTATAGTAAATTAATCTTTTTTAGGAAGTTTTACTGATAAACTAACAAACGTGAAAGAAATTAATTTGATAATTAATTAAACAATTCTCATGGATTTAATCTCACGCAGTTACTTATCTTCTTTTTTCTAAACGTTTTCAGAATATATTTTTCATGAAAAATTATTAGTGAAACTTTATAAAAGAGGATTAATTTATTTGTATCATTTATTAGTTAAACTATGTATGTTCAAAATTCTGTTAAGTGCTAGAAGTTGCATTAATTTTTCATTCATTTTTCAGTTTTTAAATGCTCAAGTTTTTTCCAGCAAAAATTTGTTAGTTTAATTCAAAATTATGAATTATAAAAATAAAAATGTTCATTTTTCCTTCTTGCGCTCACAAATTATTATGCGAATATGCATTTACAACTTTAAAAGCCTGAAATACGCATGTCTTATCGTCATGTGATGATTTGTAGGTGCTTTATTTTTTGCCATGATATTTTCGACTACGATGTTTCTAAACTGCGAAGTTATTAATCGGCTATTTTTAGACGACGATATTATCACGTTGTTTTAGAACTGCGATGTTTTCTTTGTTGCACTTGTTGCTTCTGTTTCATTTCATTTTGGTTGATTTTGTTCATAAAAATTGCATTTAATATCAGTTATTTGTAATAATTTCTTTGGCTTTAATTCAGCAATTTAAACTAGATATATTCCTTAAGATGTTAAAGTATTTATGAATGGAACGCATGATAAATAATTATTCCTCAGAAGTACAATCAATAAACAATATCAAGTAATGTTTCATGTTTTGTAATCTTTCTTAAACGCAAATTTGGGGAGCTTACAATTGATATTTACACCTAAGTAATGAAGCAACGTACAACCTAACAAGTTTTAAAACCCCGAACTGTTTACATCCAGATAACAGAACATCAACCATATACCATATTTATCTTCTTTTAAAACGCCAAAGTCGTAATTACGCCAAATTCTCTTCTGGGCATGCGCAGTGTGCGTAATTCGTATAACATTATTCAACTGAATGTGCGGTCTTCCATTACGCGTTCCGGAATCGAACTGAAAACACATTTCCTACTGCCGCCACTTCTTTTTAAATAGCTACAAACTTATTACGTCATCTTTTAGCTCTTTGCAATAGGTAATGCGTTTGCTGATTTCAGGCACTTTAATACATAGTACATCTGAAGTAGAATTTAGGGAATTTACTTTTGGAAAGAACGTCACTTACTTGTCAACCGAATTTCTGATGAGATTTCATATGAAAAAGTGTAATTAAAATTAATCAGTTTTACGCATAAAGCAATTTGAAAAACATCTATAATGTGAACTAAACAATAAATTAGCCATACTATTTCCACTCAGTTTTCTGAAATACAGTATTTCACTGAGTCAATCTGAAACACTGCTTCAATCAATTTGAAATACAGTATTTCACTAAACTGAAATTCATGCTGTTCATTTAAGTTCTAGATTAGCGAAATTAAAATTATTACCCGTTTTCATCAGAAATTATCCCATATTTTTGTATTGAAAAAAGAAATGTTAGTTTTTTTTTTCTTTTTATGCTCCAACGCAAATAAGGTTTAATGTTACTTTTAAGTTAACTCATTAGATAAACATCATTATAAAAATTTAATTTGTCTTTTCAAGCGTTTCAAAACATTCCTGTCGATAATTAAAAATAATTTTTCTTCGTAAATTTAAAATCGTTGTTAAACAGCGATTAGCTTCTATAGGTGTTAAAGGTTTCCATTTTTTAAATAAATGATTAATGATAAATAAAGACAAACTTTCGTCCACATATCTGCATAATTTGAAGCACATGTTCCTCATCTGTTTTGACATTTTTCATAGCGGGGAGATTTTTGTTTCTTAAATTTTTTTTTAAATATTGGAAGCATCTTTCAAAAGAAAGAGCAAAGGTAAGGTTTCAACAACATTATGTAAATATTTATAAGGCTTCTGTTTCGGAACAAAATGAATTTTAATCAGCTAATGTCCTATAATTAATATAAAACAAGAAAATAATTTTCGAAATATACCTAATAAAAGTTAACTCAGAATTTAAACTCCTCCTCGTTAAAAACTTGTCATAAACTTTCATAAACATAACTCTGTTCTTGATCATAAATCAATTCAGAGCGTGGTGGAACATTTTTCCCTTGAAAAGTGATGTTCTAAAGTTTAACTTGGAACAAGGAAAGCCTAGGACATTCCTTTTGCTTAATACGCTAACCGACTTTCCTTGTGAAAGAAAAAACATTTTTGTAAAAAGGAACTTCTTTAAGCACACATTTTAACTTTTTAAAATAAAATCACTTAGGTCAACAACTAAAATTTCTTTCTAAGATCTTATCAACTTAATTACCCTTTCACCTTGGAAGATGCTTCGTATGCCGCGTCATCGTCGAAAAATGCTATGTATGCCTCAGCACTACGTAGGCTTCTATCTTATTCCACGTCCCGCTTTTTTCAGATAAAGCATATTTCTGTATACAGATATTACTCTAATATTGTTTCAGATACCTACATATGTATATAAACTTAAAGCAACCAAAATTAAACTAAATTGGATTCAAAACAAGGCGATTCCCTAACAACGTTAATAATTGTAACCGTGGATAAAAGGTCAAACACTGAAACTAAACAGAATCAATTAATATAAGAATTCATCAGTAAATAAACCCGAAAAATGAAAATGCAAATAGGTAATAGAAATGAAAATAAAAATTAATCTCCCTTGTCTGAAATCCTAATTCAGAATTCATCTGGGGAAAATGAATTAAAGTTACATAAAAGTCGATTAATGTGTTTCGAATATTTGTTTCACTCTTCTGAATCATTTGAGATAAAAAACTAATAAAATATTCAATTAAATTTTCACAAAAACCAGTAAAATTCCATTAGAGTAGAAAGATAGAATCTCAAATTTATTCAGAATTTTCCTTACACGTATTCGATCACTTGGAAAAAACAAGAAAGAAAAGAAAATGAATAAAATACTGCATATGCAAAAATGACTACTCTAAAAAATAAAATTTGCGTAAGATACATTATATGCAAACCGAATTTCAAAAGCAATTACAAATTAATGAGTAAAAGAATACGCTTTTAAATTATATTGTCATTTAAACAAACTCAAAAAATGTGTCGTCCCCGATATACAAGGTCTGTCCCGAAAGAAAGCGCCTCATGTTCTTCTGCTGCGATTATTCGTCGCACAGCGTTCCCGCTTGCACGGAAGGATGGGTGGAATCTCGGAAACACGGCACAACTAGCGCCATTCGGCTCCTAGCTCCTGGAGAGTCTGTTTCAGTGAACCCTTGTGCGAGTGTTCGGTCGAAATCATGATGGAAAAAACTCTCGAGCAGCGATACGCAAAGTTTTGTTTCAAACTTGAGAAAATACCGTCGAAGACTTTTGCGTTGCTTTAGTGCTGACTTGTCCCCGCCCGACTTCTTTTTGTTCCCGAAGATTAGAAAATCTTCAAAGGACAGCATTTGGGAACCCTGGAGAACATCAAGGCGGCTACGACAAGATTACTAAAGGACATCCCTGTGGCGGACTTCCAGAATGCACATAAAGCATGGAAATCGCGTTAAAACAAGTGTGTTAAAGCAGGAGGGATGTATTTCGAAGAACACGGTTCGTACATTTGAAAAATTGTACTAATCGGTTCAATAAATTTCTTGAAAAAAAAATAGGCTCATTACTTTCGGGACCGATCTTGTATATGTGTATTACATTAACCCCCTGATGACGGTGCAAGGAAAGATGCAGACTTCTGTTTTCATTTTTTTTTTTTTTTTTTTTTTTAAAAAAAAATTTTGCATGTGTTGCCGCTTTCATGCAGATTGTCGCTGTACTTCTGGATTTTTTATTTTCGTATATGGTTTATTCTGAACTGAATATAAGATGAATTTTAAACGCATTTTTTTAGTTATTTTGAGTTATCACCCCCACTTGTTGTTGCTTTCAGAGCGCAACTGAATTATACTTGTAACTCTATTATACTTTATATTTATTCACTTTTATTTACTTCTTTCGTTGCTCTAACTCCCAATTACGTTTCTGCACGTGGCTTGTAGAGTATTCATTTATTTTCATTAACCAGTATTTTATATTAATTAGCTTTTCCTTTTCGCTTTCTATTTTCTTGCCAGAATGCTAATTTCTAGTTACCCGCGTGTTCATTCTCGCCATTGGGCTTTTCACGATGACTTTAGATCTGAGCCACCTTGTGCACGGTTTGTCTGTGTAGCTCTTTAGGATAACTTACGATAAACTTAGCTGAACTTCATTTTTTTACTGTTAAATCGTAAATACGTCCATGTAAGCCTATGTAAGCACGAGCAGGGCCTGCTGTTAATCTACTGATATTTCACGTCTCTGTCGTAATTTCTAAGCCCTGAGCTATAAGTTGCTTACGTATTTGTAGAGTTCTCGCAGTTTATGTTACTAAAGACAATGAGACTCTACAGATTTATTCGGAATTTAATAGAGATAGATTTTAAACTTATTATTTATCTTAATTTATTTTGTATTAGTGCCACTAATTGTTGCTGATTTCATTACCCAATTGGATTAGGTTTTGGACTGCTTTTTGCTTTGTATTTATCCACTTATATATATGAAAACTGAATTCCAAATTAAACTCAGCGGCACAAATAGCTGTTAGACAGGAATGGCCAGCAGGGCCCTCATATCTGCTTCCTAGACCGGGGACTCCGGGGTGCTTGCGCATCTTTGTTGGACAAGTGGTCTGCCTGTCGCAAGACCCCCCAGTATAAGACCCCCCAGCACTAAAGCGAACTTGCTACTGACTTTATCACACCCTTAAGGGATGAACAGCTGAGTCAACCGTGCCCCCGACCGAGGATCGAACCCCGAACCTATCGTGCTGCCATGCCACGCTAGCCATTGCGCCACCGGGCCTTCATTTATTTATATATATATATATATATCAAAATAAATACATATATAAATATATATATCATAAATATATATCTCAAGCTTCAAAACACTTTCCCTTGACAAGTTAAATTTTTTTTATTTTTTATTGTTTTGGTTTTAATATGTACAATTTTCCCGTTTTTTTATATTTTTCCTGTTTGAAGTGTACATTTCTTTTTACAATTTTACAATTTTCTTTAATTTGCTTTTTACCAGTTTATATTGTAACACTGAGAAAATAGGATTAACCTTAAATATTTAATACGGCATTTTAGTTTTCGTTCCCATTTTTGGTGAACTTGATATATATATATATATAAATTTTCAAACCATTTATTTTATTTAAGTATCGCTTGTTATAGGAGACTAATGTCATTAACCACTACCATATCTAACCACTATTAATCTTTAAAAAAAAACATACAAGCGCGTTCTCTTGTTAAAAAAATGGCTCCTTTGTACATATGTCGCGGTAATATGCGACTGCAGAAAATTAAGAAACTCACTCAATATATTTATGACCAGGATGATAATTCCAATCTTTAAAGCGAACAAAATAAGAGTCACAGAACTTAGATTTTCATGGGAATATCTCTGACATATATGTCAAAGTTGGAGCTAAGGAAAACTTTTATCGCTTGTTAGACATTTCAGTGATCCTCTGAGACACCTTTATCTAACAAAATTGGATTTTCCAGTGATTTAGAAGTGACATTACTTTACATAACTATGAGAAGAGGGACTTATACCGGATTGTCTGCAAGGTTGATAGAGTTGTATTCAAAATCAATGCCAAATAAATGTTGCTTTTTCCCCAGTTCTAAAGTATAACTTATTTAAATCATTTTTGAAATCTTATACGTTGCATATAAATGCAATTTTGCTGTGCATGGAAGGAACTGTCCAATAAGGAAGATTTTGCATCAATTTTGTTGATATTTTGTAGATGCTTTATATATGTATCATATTACTTATTGATTACAGAAATAAATCAGTCGAAATCTGTATCATTAACAATTGTCAGTGCTCACAGTATGATGGTCGAGAAAAGTGGAATATCAACAGGTTTCAGGTGCAAGCACCGATTTCAAGTAAATACATCGATATCACGTTATTGCATTATTACAAGCCTTTTAATAATATATGTTATGAAAATTGTAAAAGAGAAATTTTACAAAGGTTTTCGTAATGTAATATTTACACAAATGCAGTATGAAAAAAAAAGATTTCTAGCATTATTAAATTAAAGAAACTGAATGCACAATGATTGATTTATTTTTATCGAACAGTCTTCTATGATGAAGTCATTTTAAAACATTTAAACTATTCTGTGAAAGTAAGTATTGATTAAATTATTCTTTTCATGTAAAAAGAACAAACATTTAAGATTAATCAATTAAGAGCCTATAACGGCTTACAATTATTAATCTTCATTGATGCGCACTGACATTAAAATTAATTAAATAATAAATCGCACGACAGCTACTGCCGTGTTTCATTTAAACTAAGCACACAAAATGAAATCGCAAATTCGAAAGTAAAGTTAGATTCACTAGAGTCAAATTTTTTTTAGGTAAACGGATTAAAAAGAAAAACGAGATTCTTTACATATCAAAAAAGCAGTTATATATATTCTTTACATATCTTCACACAAGATTACGTTCAACTGAGTGCAAAATTTCTAGCAGTTACCCTATCAATAATCTAAGAAAATATTTTAAGATTGCTACAATTAAACAATTTTCAGAAACATCGAGATTACTTTACGTCCACATACACTGGTGTGCAAAAATTAAGGACGAAGTCGAAAAATTAGCATATCAGCTGAACGAAGAGGCAGAGCGGACAGAAAGACCAATCAGGAGATCAAGTAAGGTGATGTACGATAGCGCATGCGCAGATATGCAGGTAGACGTAATGGGGGAGTGTCTCAGTAGTATAAAGCATGTTGTCGGTGTAAGATCAGTATTTCTGGCAAAGAGATTGCACGCCTTATAGCAGTTAAAATCACACCGAGTTGCTGCCTCAGCGAGAAATGGCGAATAATCAATCTGTTAGACGATATCTGGATGCTTTTACCCGAAGTCGAATCACTGGGAAGTTGGAGGAAGGCCGCAGTGTGACAAGTGAGGTTGCAGAGTTCGGAATTGCTCACAGAATCGTTTCACATCTTTGGAGACAATTTCAAACTACAGGAACAGCTATCCGGGGGTTTAGTAGTGGTCGTCCACGAGGAACCACACCCGCAGATGACTGGTATATTGCCTTACAGGCCAGAAGAAACCGGCGGCAGACAGCGGGAGAAATCGCTAGACACACGACACAGGCGACTGGACGACCGATATCGCGTTTTACCGTGGCCAGAAGACTGCACGGTGGTGGTCTGTTTGCACGACGCCCTGTACGGTGTGTACCTCTAACGCCTGCCCATCGGAGAAGGCGTTCTCTGTGGTGCCGGGAACACCGGAATTGGAGAGACAATGAATGGGGACGAGTACTCTTTACAGATGAGAGCAGATTTAGTCTGAGTTGCGATTCTAGACACATACACATCTGGACAGAGCGGGGAACACGCAATAACCCCTTCAACATCATCAAAAGGGACTGTTTTGGAGGTCGCGGAGTTCTCGTTCGAGCAGACATAATGCTTGGTAGCCGGACCGACCTTCATATCTCCCAAGGAGGTTCGTCACCTGGGACTGCTATTGTAACGAGGTTCTTCTTCCTTACATGCGTCTTTTCACAAGGGCTATGGGTCCTCAGTTCCTCTTCATGGACGACAACGCTCCACCTCATCGCACAGTTACTGTCGAAGAGCTGTTGGAGAATGAAGATATTGAACACATGGATTGGTCGGCAAGATCTCTGGATGTAAATCTCGTCAAGCATGTACGGAACTTACGAGGGAGACCCGTGGCAGCACGTAACTTATCGCCAGTAATGATTCCGAAACTGCGATTGGTGCTACAAGAGGAACGAGCAGCAGTGTCTCAACAGCTCATTAACAACCACATATCCAGCATGCACAAATGATGTGAAACCTGCCTAGCAGTCAGGGGAGATCATATCCCCTATTAAAGACCGGATGTTTCTTGCTGGACACCCATCACAGGGATGTTTCGGCCTTCAGTCGCATTGCGCTCCATGTAACTTTTTCAATAAAGCTTCTTTTTATCCCTCTGATTTCTCTTTTAGTAAGTGTTGCTTACATTACTCATGTCCTTACGTATTGGGGATCTTACGGTATTAAATGTGTTTATTTGGACAGCTTTTGTACAAAGTTATATTGAAAAAACCGTCTCGTCCTTAATTTTTGCACACCAGTGTATATCAGCAGAAGATTAACTGAAGACCTTTTTAAGTAGCTGAATGCTAAAATTAAAATACAGAAATTAGATATTTTTTCCGATTCTGTATGTAAACGTAAATTTGTCGCTTATATCTTAATTTGCAAATAGTTGAAAATTATCGATTAATTCATGAATAGTAAAGAATGCAGCAGAAGAATTAATGAGATATTTGGATCGTTCTTGAAATCGAAGATCTTGTTTAAAGTTCTAGAAACATTTATTTTAAGTTTTCTGTTCTACATTTGCTTGAAAATCATTATTTTGAAAATGAATTTTATAAAAATTTAGTTCAAGAATCTGTGTGACTGAACTTGTTATTTAAAAACCACATTTTTTGCTTTTTAATTATTTTTTACTGTGCTCTAAAAATACAGAACCTGGGTTAAACAAAATATAAATCTGATATGAATGAAACGAAAGTAGCAAAATACGAATCTGATATAAAACAATTTGCAGCCAATTTTCTTTAGCCAATTTTTAATCAGCAAAACGTTGATATCGATTTTCATAAGAGATGGTTCGAGTTAATGCTTGTGAAACTGTTTGTGAATTTTCTAATTTTTCCGAATAAAATTAAGTAAAAGTTTAAACTTTTATTGATTGTTTCCTGTCAAAAAGTTAAAATGGCAGCAGTTCGTTAAATGTTAGAACACGGGTAGTTGTCGTACAAAACAGTTCGACACATAAAAGGGCTCGCCACCCCTGTAGTACCTGGTGACTGTTGACGGTTAACAAAGCACTCTTGGCGCATTTAGCCTTTTTTCCTGATGGGTTGCTCATTTCTAGAAGAGTTGAACGTTAGC